>JAODAL010007642.1:0-123537 GCA_025379985.1 Phyllomedusa bahiana
TGTACATTTAAAAAAAAAAAAAAAAAAAAGCAAATCTCCAATTACTGTTTTTATTTTTAAATCGACAATGGGGCAGAAAGTGTGAGGGGTTTGTGTGTTATTAATAATTAATATAATTATAAAAATATATATATATTATGTGTGTGTAAATTGAATAAATTTGTATTATGTTTTTATGTGACTACAAATTGTTTAATTAAATTAAAAAGACCATTAAAAGAAATTACACTGACAGTGAATAGACAGTGGCATGAGCTATTAATAGACCAAAATCAGTGGGGCTAAAACTAAGAAAGCCCTCCCTCTGCATCATGATTACATGATATGGGCTTAACCATACGCCAACTCTCCCGTTTTGGGCGGGGGGTCCCCTTTTTGGGGGGTCCCCCCCCTCCCGGGAGACTGGCATTCCTCCCCCGGCCAGCGGGCTGCGGGGTTTTTTAAGGGCCGCTCCAAAGGCGGGTAAAGGGGCCCTTCACCCCCCGGAGTCCCGTCAGGAGAGGCAGGGGGGATCGCCCCCTCCCCCCCCTTATGTCCGGCCCTTGCCGCCATACAAACAGGCAGCGGCGCAGGGAATGATCGCGCTGCACTCACTTCCCCGCGTCGCGAGGAGAGGGCCGGGAGATGTCCGGACTGCAGGAGCCGGTAAAGGGTAAGGGCTTTTATTATTTTTTTTAAAGCTATAAGGGGGATCACCGGGGCTACTAAAGGGGCAATACTCTACAAAGGGGCAATACCGGGCTAAAAAGGGGGGCAATCCCTGGCTACAGGGGGGCACTCCCTGCTATAAAGGGGCAATCCCTGGCAGTAAAGGGGAAACCCCCTTTTTGGGGCCCCTACAAAAGGGGGCAATACCGGCTACTGGGGGGCAATCCCCTGGCTACAAAAGGGGGGCAATCCCTTGGTAAAAAAGGGGGGCATCTACCTGGCTAACAAAGGGGGGCATCTACCGGGCTAACAAAGGGGGCACCCACTTGGCTAAAAGGGGGGCATCTTTTTGGGCTACAAGGGGCATCTACCTCCTTAAGGGCATAACCTGGTTAGGGGGGGGCTACTAACCGGGCTATAACATTACCTGTTTCTTCCCAAAGCGTTCTGCATTTAGGCGGAGGGGGGTTGGTTTTTAAAGGGGGCTGGCACCCCAAACAAGATGGGGTGCCCAGCAAACTTTTCCGCGGCGCGCTTACGCGCTGCCCCTTCAATCTCCTGTTTTTTCCGTTTTCAAAAGTTCAACTATGTGCTTAACCCTTTAAGCCCCACCTAAAAAGTATTTTAAATGACCAGAACTTTTTTTTTTTTGTTTTGCCTCCTTGCGTTCAACAGTTGTAACGTTTTTATTTTTTCGATACACAGTTGTAGAGGCCCGTTTTTTCAGAAAAGTTGTATTTTATGGGGAATATTTAAGTTCACTTATAAATAATTGCAGTTTTTTTTTATTTGTATTTTTTTGTTTTTTACTTTTTTTTTACATCTTTCACTTTTCACATTTAAAACTTTTTTAGTTTAATTCTACAGGTTATTACGGTCGTGTGATACCTAACATTGTATGGCTTTTTTTTGTTGTGTTGTAATATACACAATTATTTTTTTTTAAATATATATTTTTTATTTATTTTTTTTTTTTATTAATTTTTTTTCCTTTTTTTATTTTTTTTTTTATTTTTAAAAAAAAAAAAATCCCATGAAGGAAACTTTTTACATTTTTACACTTGTAATGTATTTGATATTCATATATTTTTAATACTTTTAAAATCTGGTCAGTCTGACACAGCATGATCAGGACACACACTTCTGCCCTGGTCACTTTATTACACGACAGCCCTGGGGCAAACCTAGGTCCCAGGGTTTGACTGTGCAGCCGTCCCCGGGGCCTGTCGGTCACCGGGTGTTCCGATCACTTACAAGGGGGGAAAACCCCTTTTTGATTGTGTTGGGGTGACGACCACCGCGATAAAAGGGTTAAAGCCCCGGGGGTGCAGGGGGTTTCCCCTCCCCCGGTGCTCGCATGAGATGCTCTGGGATCAGGGCTGTATAGTACAGCCCCGATCTCAGCGCAGCTACGGCGCCCGGAGCCGCAAACTCCGATGTCTGCAGCGACGCCAAAATACGTCGCTGTAGATGAACGACCTGCACAAGCCGACGTCAAAAGTCAGTGGGCGGTCATTAAGGAGTTGAAGGTTTTGTTCACCTCATAAGAAAATGAAAGGAGGATCTTCCAAGCCCCCATTGAAAAAAACTTTTAAAAAGTACTCATTTCCCTCCGGTCTCCAGTTTCAGTGCCACCTCTTCCTGGTCTTCTGTTGACGTTGCATCACCTCCGAACAGTTCCATCACTCAAGCAGTGTCATATATCTCTATTTACATCACCATTCAAAGCTGTTTACTTCCAAATGGTGATGTAAATTATTTCACGTTGCTGCAGCCATGAAAACCCATTTGAAAGTGATGCAGTCAACAAAAACGAACGTGGGAAATGGAACCCCGGATGTTATAAAGTTTTTTTTTTTTTTTAAATTTTACCCGGGGCCTGGGACTGCTGCTTTCTTTTTTCATTTTATGGGGAGAATTTTTTAAGTGGTTTTAAAAGGGGTGGAATATAGAAAAATCCTGGGGGGTGCTGTAATAACTTCCCTAGTGGGGGTCACAAGACCAGCTTCTGTGCCTTGTGCTTAATGTCAATATGTTAAAACAGGGTTAAAAATGTGTAAATTATGCTATCATTAGAATTTTTTCTTTTTTTTTTTTATATTTTCTTATCCTTAGTCCTATGGAAGAACTCTGCAGTTAGCCTCTCTTTAGCCCATTTACAAAACATATTTCTTTATCTTGATTTTATTTTCTTTCTCTTAATTGCTGCTGCTTTTAGGACCTTTGGAGGATCCGAAGTCCATGTGGAAATTGTGAAGGATTTGATGTCAGTATTATGGATGAAATGATCAAGGTTTGACATATTGTTTATTCAAGTGTTGTTTGTAAATATCTATGTGCTTTTTGAATATTGTATCTAGTTTTCATGTGGCTTTTTGGAAAATCACTTGAATTGTGGGAACTTTCATATCTTTGTATTGGCCCACTTTCATATTACAATTGCAAAAGTTTTAATAACCAAAAGAATAATTTTTAAAACAAGGGAAAAAACCCAATTTCTAATAGGTGAGTACAACCATCTAGTTACATAGTTTATAAGGCTGAAAAAAGACAAACGTCCATCCAGTTCACCCATTTTCAAAAATTTGATCCAGAGGAAGGCAAAAAAACCCCCAAACGGTAGAAGCCAAATTGCCTCATTAAGCAAAAAAAAATTCCTTTCCGACTCCAATTTGGCAATCGGAAAAATCCCCGACACTCCTCTCCAAATCCTAACACTATAAATTTTTATATTATTTCACCCAAAATGCATCCAAACCCTTTTTGAAATCTTGTTTTTGAATTTTACCCTACAATTCTCTGGGAAGTTCCACATCTCACTGCTCAACAGTAAAGAATCCCTTTCTATTTTAAAGTATAAACTTTCGTTTCCTCAAGACGAAAGATGCCCCCCGTTCTAGATCAGTCCTGGGGGAAAAAATAAATCTTTAAAGAGATCTCTACACTCACCCCCCTTTATAAGGTACCCTTCCCAACGTTTCCTTTTTAACACTTAATTTCTAATCGGGCCAACCCCCTCCCCTGCAACTCATTGCATTTAGGCATTAACATGGCAAAAAAATTTTCCTGCTTTTAAAACCCTCGGCTTTCCAGGGGGGGAAAGGGAAAAGGGTATTTGAGTGCCTTTGAACTTTGGAAATGGTTTTTGGGTCCCAAGAAGGCGGGTCTAGTATTTCAGAAACTGCTGATCTCCTGGATTTTAAACGCAAAACCCAAACTATAGGTTTACAGAGAATGGTCCGAAAAAAAAAAAAAAACCATTGAGGGGCAGTCCCTGGGGAGGGAAAATGCCTTTTTGATCCCAAAGGGTTTCAAAGGGGGAAAGGGCAAACTGGTTCGAGCAAATAGAAAGGCAACGTGACCAAATGGCCACCCGTTACAACCAATTAGGCAAAGAGCATCTCTGAAACGCACAGTACGGGCGAATTTTTGAGGCAGAGGGGCCCAAACAGCAGCAGAAGACCACACCGGGGCCACCCCTTTCAGTTTAAGAACAGGAAACGAGGCTCCAATTTCCCCAAGCCATCAAAAATTTGGACAAAAGAAGTTTGGGAAAAAACGTTGCCTGGTCTGATGAGCCCCTCGATTTTCCTGCGACTTTCCCGGATGGTACGGTCAAATTTGGCGTAAACCAAAATGAAACCCCTGGATAAAACCCCCTTTGATAAAACGTTCAGGCGGGGGTTTTGGGGTGTCTTTGGTTGGGGAATATTTTTTCCTGGCACTTTTTTTGGCCCCCTTGGTACCAAATTGAGCATCTTTTGCAACGCCACAGCCTACCTGAGTATTTGCGACCATGTCCATCCCTTTAAGGGCCACAAAGTACCCCCAAAATCTGATTGGGTTAAAATTTCAAACAGGGTAATGCGCCATGTCCTTAAAAACTGGGAAACCCCTCCAAATGGTTTTTTTAACATGAAAAATTTTTTTCACTGTACTCCAAAAGGGGCCCCCACAGTCACCAGATCTCAAACCAAAAGAGCAACTTTGGGATTTTGGTTTGGGTCGGGGAAAAATTCCCCATCATGGGTTTGCACCGACCCAAACTTCGGGAACTGTGTGAGCCCTTTAAAGTCCAATATTTGGGCCAAAAAACTTTTCAGGAAAAGCTTTTCCCGCCCCCTTGTTGAATCTATGCCACAAGAATTGAGGCAGGGTTTTAAGGCAAAAGGGGTTTCCAAAAACCCCTTACTACAGGTGTTTAACCTAATAAAGGCCGGGGAGTGTATATTGACCCCTTTTAAAATATTTTAAAAAAAATTTTTTTATGTCCCCCCCGAAGGCCAAAAATTTTCTCTAAACAAAAAAACCCTAAACTGCTAATCTTTTTTTGGGTAAATTTCAGTTCACCCATTCCTCTTATTATTTTGTTGCCCCCTTTGTACTGTTCAAGCTCACAATGGTCTTTCCTTTGCACTGGTGCCCAAAACTGTACACCAATATCCATGTGGTTGCTTTACAGTGAGACTTATATGTTTGGAGAATAATGTTCTCATCATGTGCATCTATGCCTTTTTAATACACCCCGTAAATCCTTACTGTGCCTTCTCTGCTGCCTGACACTGCTGCTACAATTAATTTACTGGTCACGAGGATTCCCAAGTCCTTCTCCATGTTACTTTTACCCCAGCGTTTTTCCAGTTTAACATGTATCATGTAATGGATTTTACCTCCCCATGTGCATAACCTTGCATTTATCTTGTTAAACCTCATCAGCAATTTCTCTGCCCAGGCCTCCAACTTATTGATCACGGTTGGCCCGCGACCCCCGTCCCGGGTCCGTGGGCACACCCGCGGTCTCCGCACATAGCGGCACCGCCGCCCGCATGTTCGCGGGCGTGGGCGCGCTCACGTCGCCGTCCTGCTCTCTCCAACTAACCCGGCCGGCTCCTGTTTGCAGTCTCAGGCTCCGGCGCGCGCGTCCCGAACAACTAAGGCGCGCGCGCCGGCCCGGCACAGTCGAGATTTAAAGGGCCAGGTGTACCGTGTAATTGCCTATTGCCGGTCACTGCCCCTATATTTTTAAGCCTGCCCCTTCCTGGGGTCGTTGCCGTATCTTTAGTGCATTGTTGCAATAGAGAAAGCGTTCTAAGCTTGTTTCCTGAAATACCGTGGTACCGTACCTTTATATGCTTCCTGTTCCTCGACACGCATCTGCGCCGCCTGCCCTGACCTTGTGCCTGTCCACGACCACGAATCTGTGCCGCTGCCCTGACCTTCATGCCGGTCCCCCTACTACTGAGCTGCCTGACTATTCTGTCACCACGCTATACCTCGTCTGCCGCACCGCAAGCAAGTCACGTCAGTTGGTGACGACCTGAAAACTCCGCCGTAAACAGCAGTCCATCCCGCTTTGCGGCGGGCTCTGGTGAAAACCGACCTACTTGATTCCGTTCCCAGGCGGTGGCTTACACCATCGCTTGCGGTGGTCCCAGTGATCCACTTCTACGTCCCGGGTACGTGACAGTAAGATCCGTCCCATGGATCCCGCCAAGGTGCCATCAGCCGTCAGACGCTGACCCTCACCGCCATTGTGGCTCAGCATCACAACAGCTTCGCTCAGCAAGCCCAGCAACATCGGCCCACTCCTCCGCCATGATCAGCAGCCTCCTGCCGCTCAGCAGCAACAACCCGCTCTCCGTGGCTTCCCGCGGCCCCCCGGTTCCGGCTCAACCGCTGGTCCACGGCTCCGTCTAACTATGCCGACCAAATTCGATGGGGACTCAGGCCCAGCAGGGCTTTATCACCCAATGCTCCTCTGCACATTGAGTTAAAGTGCAACCAATTTCTACCGAACTTCTAAAGGTGGCGTTCGTGCTATGCCTTCTCTCCGGGAAAGCCAGGCCTGGGCTACCCCCTCTGGGACAGGGACATCCCGGTACACAGCTAACCTGGCTTCAAATTCCTCACCGAGTTCCGTATCGTTTTCGAGTTAACCATCCCGGCTTCGTCTGCCGAGAACGCCTTGCTAAATCTACGATCAAGGGGTCTCATCTTAGGCGATTATGCCGTACGGATCCGCGCTTTGGCCTCCGAGTTACGTGGAAATAAGCGGCGTGACTGCCACCTAGCAAAAAGGGCCTCTCCAGCCGCAACAAGTATGCCTCTATCCCCCGGGTTGGGGGGGGGGGGGGGGGGTGTGGGGGGTGGGGGGGGGGGGTGGGGGGGGGTGGTGGGTGGAGGGTGGGGGTGGGGGGGGGGGGGGGGGGGGGGGGGGGGGAGGGGGGGGTGGGGGGGGGGGAGGGGGGGGGGGAGGGGGGGGGGGGGGGGGGGGGGGGGGGGGAAAAGAGGGAAGGGGGGGGGGGGGGGGGAGGGGGAAGGGGGGGGGGGGAGAGTAAAGGTGGGGGGGGGGGGGGGGGGTGGAAAAGGGGGGAGGGGGGGGAGGAGGGAGGGGGGGGGGTAGGGGAGGGGGGGGTGGTGGGGGGGGGGGGGGGGGGGGGGGGGGGGGGGGGGGGGGGGGGGGGGGGGGGGGGGGGGGGGGGTGGGTCGGTGGGGGGGGGCGGGGGGGGGGGGGGGGGGGGGGGTGGAATCTCCCGTCTTCCTTGATGACCTATCTCCCTGGCCACGTCGATTGACATCCGTAATTCTCGAACGCCAGGAGTGAACTCCGTCTGGAACGGGAGCAAGCTAGACCCCGTCGCTTCCTCGTCTGGGCCCCAGTAATTCAAAGGCACGCCTCAGTTTTCCTCTCGCCACCTGCCTGCCAGAGTCCATGGAGTGTGGGATCAGGCCCACCTGACTACAACTGACTGACCAAAGACGTGAGGAGAATCCTTTGTCTTACAGTGGCAATGCAGACCATTTCCCAGAGTCCTTGCCCACTGCGCACTCAGCGTCCGGGAAACGGGCGCACCTAGGATACGTAGTAGAGGCGTCCCTAAGGTGAGAGCAAGCCCTCTCTCGCCTTACCATTCCCGTGATGCGTCGGCACTGATGTCTGGTGCCCATTTCAGGCTACTGCTTTCTGGACTCTGGGTCTGCCGGAAATTATATCTTGGACGCTGCCCTGGTATCCCAGCATAACCTCCTGGGTCCGCCTGGAGAAGCCCCTACTCATCTCCTCCGTTCAGTTGGGATATTCTCAAGGATGCCAAATTCGGTTCCGAACTGAGCCCTGTTCCCCTACAAGTTGGGGTGTTGCATAATGATAGACTTAGCATCTACGTTACGTACCCCGTTCCTCCTCGTACCAATCTCCGTGGTCTCCGTGTCTGCCAACGCCACGCTCCGTGCCGATTTGGCATCGGGCGAAGTCCTAAGTTGGGTTACGGAGTGTCAGTCCGCTGTTTTGGTTGCACCCGCCCGGTGCTTTCCGCTTCTTCGTGGTCGTCTAAGCCTCTGACGGTCTTTCCTGCACCATACCAAGCCTTTGCAGACGTCTTCACCCGAGAAGAAAGCTGAGACGGTGCCGCCCCATCGCCCATACGACTTCCGTTGATCTTCTGCCCGGACGTTCTCTCCACGTGCAGGGTGTACCCCCTGTCGTACCTGAGACCTTGGCTATGTCTACCTATATCAGGAGAATCTTCCAGAGGGGTTTACCGCAAGTCCTCCTCCCCAGCTGGGGCCGGTTCTTCTTCGTGCAAGAGGACGGTAGTCTGCGTCCTGCATAGAACTATCGTGCCTCAACAAGATTACGTTAAAGAAACCGCTAATCCCCTGCCCTTGATCAGCTGAACACTTTGAGACCGACTACGAGGTGCCAAGATCTTACTAAACTGGACATGCAGGGCTTAAATCTCATACTGATTACTGAGGCCACGAATGGAAGACGCTTTCAACACCCTCGACGGGCACTTCGAGTACCTGGTCATGCCCTTCGGGCTCTGAATAGACCCGCCGTCTTCCAAGATTTCGTCAATGACATCTTCCTGGACCTACAGTACTCATGCTGGGTGTGTATCTAAGAACGACATCTGGTTTTCCTCCCCCGACCTTGAATCCCATCAAGTTCACGTGCGTCCATGGTCTCAGACTCTAAAGGTCCAACCGCCTAGATGCCATACTTTCAAAGTGCCAGTTTATCAGCAGAGCCTACCATTCCTCGGCTACATCATTTCAGACAAGGGTCATACTAGATGGATCCTCAAAGTTGTCTGCCGTCCTTACAGTGGCCGGTCCCGTGGTCTCCCGCCATAACAAAGATTCCTGGGGTTCGCCCAACTATTACAGGCAATTTATACCAATTTTTCCTCGCTGGTGTCTCCCATAGTGCTTAACCAAGAATACTCAAATCCAAGCTCTGTCCACCTGCGGCATAGGAAGCCTTCGTCTAATTAACATTGCCTTCGCTCGCGCCAGTCTCTCTCGGCCTTGATACTGAACACCAATTTTCTCGAGGTTCGACGCCTCCTCGGTGGGGCCGGGCCCATACTCTCCCAGAAGGGCCCAAAGGCAAAACCCCTCACATGCGGGTTCTTTTCGAAAAGTTTTTCCTCGGCTGAAAGGAACCAACCTACGGCGACCGGGAATTGCCTGGCCATCAAGCCTGGCTCTGGAGGAGTGGCGGTATCTCCTTGGAGGGGCCGTCACCCTGACAGCATCTAAACGACCATAAAAAACCTGCAGTAGACTCCAACTGCCCAACGCTTAAATCACACGCCAGACTCGATGGTCTCTCTTCTTCTCCCGTTTAATTTTCTCATTCTTTTTCGCCCGCGGAGTCGAAATGTCAAGGCCGACGCCCTCTCCCGTGCTTCGGTATTTACTGGGGACGATCCACTCCACGGCACATTATCCCACCAGAAACGGACACATCTCTTGCCGCACCAGTAAGATCTGCAACACATCCTCCCGCAAACCATACGTCCGCCACTGTCTTCTTAAAAAATATTGTCATGGTTCATTGCTCTCGTATGCGGCACCAGAGTACTGAGGGTCCTGCTCTCTCATCTCCCGTTTCTACAGTGGCCGAGCCTATCCCAGTATGTTCGTGAGTTCGTGGAGGCCTGCGCTTCCATGTGCCCGTAATCAAGTCCACCTCGTCTCAAAACCGGCAGGTCTGCTCCTGCCTCTACCTTATACCCAGCTGTCCTGGACCCATGTGGCCATTATTTTATCACGGAACTCCACCTTCCGCTGGCAACAGCGTGTTATGGGTGGTCACTGACCGATTTCAAGATGTCCCACTTATCCCTCTGCCGGGCCGTAACCACAGCTGCCTCGGCCTTGCCCAGTCTAGTTTTTCTGCATATTTTTCGGCTCAAGGTTCCCGCAGCACATAGTGTCGACCTGGCTGTTCAAATTTGTTTCCATATTCTGGCGCTCCCCAGTAACCAACTACAAAATACACTGACTTTTCCTTCTCGCCCTACCACCCCCATCCAATGGGCAGGTAAGAGAGTAACCATACCCTAGGTTGCTTACTGCGCCACTTGTCTCCGCACGCCAGGATGATTGGTCCAGCTTGTTCCCTGGGCCGATTTCGTATAACTCGTTTGGACCTCGGAAGCTGCTGGAGCTGCTCCTTTCTTTATTGTCTACGGGCGACATCCCCGCCCCGCCCCTCCCCTTTCTGCGCCTCTGATGTCCCTGCTGAGGAAGAGACTGTCCTGGACCTGACAGCAATCGTAACCAGACTCGCCATTCCGCTACTCCAGGCCTCCGCACGCAGCCAAGGCTCAAGCCGACATAAGCGAAGATCTCCGCCACCTTTTCCCCGGAGACAAGGTGTGTTGTCGCTAAATATATACGTTCAAGGTCCCATCTATATGCTGGTATCCCCGGGTTCCTGGGTCCATTCGAGTGCTCAAGCGCATTAACCCAGTAGCATACAAGCTCGCCTTCGCCCCCACAAGAGGGTCCCGAACTCTCTTCCATGTCCTCCCTGCTAAAACCGGTCATCCTTCAAATCGCTTCTCTCTGGTACTTTCGTCCTCCCTCTCCTGAGGCCGACCCCACCGAAGTCTTTACTGTAAAGGAGATTCAGATAAGAAGACAGGGGTCAAGGAAGCGATTTTTCTCATTGACTGGAGGGTTCGTGCCCGAAGAGATGTCCTGGGAGCCAGAAAACAATATTCAGGATCGGGAAATAATTCGATGTCAGCCGGACTCAGAAGTGAGGTGGAGCCGAAGGGGGTTTACTTGTCACGGGTGTCCCGCACCCCCGTCCCCTGAGTCGCGCGGGCACACCCGCGGTCCTCCGCACTAGCGGCACCGCCGCCCGCATGTCGGGCGGTGGGCGCGCTCACCCTCCGAGGCCCGCTCTCTACCAACTTACCCGGCCGCGCTCCAGTTGCAGTCTCATGCTCCCCGTCGCGCTGCGTCCCCGAAATCTAAGGCGCGCCGCTCGCCGGCAACTGCGAGATTTAAAGGGCCAGTGTACCGTAATTGGCTTATTGGCCGTTTCCACTCCCTTATTTAAGCCTTCCGCCTTCCTGGGGTCGTTGCCGGATCTTTAGTGCCATGTTGCCTATAGAAGAAAGCCGTTCTAAGCCTTGTTTCCTGATAAAACGTGTACCGTAACCTTTAGCTTTCCGTTCCTCGACCACGCATCTTGCCCGCCTGCCCTGACTTTGCCTGTCCACACCACGAATCTGTGCCGCCTGCCCTGACCTTCTGCCTGTCCCGCGACAACGCGCCTGCCCTGACTTTCTGCACCACGCATACCATCGGCTGCCACCCCGAAGCAAGCACGTCAGGGGGACACCTGGTAACTCCCGCCGCAGCAAGTCCATCCCGCTTTGCGGCGGGCTCTGTGAAAAACCGGGACCCCTGACTGTAGATTCCGTTCCCTGGCGAGCTTACACCATCGATTGGCGGTGGTCCAGTGGATCCACTTCTAACGTCCGGTACGTGACACTTATCCATGATCCCTTTGTAATAACACATTATCCTCTACTGTGTTTGATTACTTTACAGAGCAGAGTAACATCTGCAAAGATCGAATATTCTACTTGCAATCCTTGTGTAAGATCATAAAATGAAAATTTTGTTAAAGAGAATATGGCAGCAATCCGAGTCCTTGGTACCCTAAAAAGGGGGGAAAAACACTGTAACAGGGATCCAGTCAGAGTATCACCGTTAATTACCACCCTTTGTTTTCTATCTCTGGAGCCATTTGCTTACCCACATTGCCACACATTTTCCCCCAGTCCCAAGCATCTCATTTTACTTACCAACCTTTTATTATGGCGACCGTATCAAATGCTTCAGAAAAAATCTAGATATATGACTCCATGCCCTCACCCCGATCCAGTCTAGAACTAACTTCCTCAATAGAAAGCTGATGAGATAAGTTTGACAGGACCGATCCTTCAAAAACCCAACTGAGAACAGCCCCGATATACATTTAATTTCATGAGATAATCCAGGAAGCATCTCTAAGAAAACCCTAACATTTTACCCACAACAAGGGTACTTTACTGCCTATAGTTTTCCCATGATCACGATTTTAACCCAAGTTTTGAATATTGTCACCACATTTTGCTATGCGCCAATCCTTTGGACAGACCCCATTAATAGACATGTCCATAGAATATTAATAAAAGAGCCAATGACATCACTTAACTCCCTTAGCACACGCGGGTGTCGTGTCGACTTCTTTTCTTAAATAAAGCTAGCTTGAAAATTTTCAGCCTGTCTTAGAGCACAAATGTTTAAGGTGAGCAGCACTGTGCTGACTTTTACGATTGTGATTTTCGTGGTAACTCACTAGGAGTAGAGTTGGGCGAATTTCTCAAAAATTTGATTCGCCAAGTTCGCCGAATTTTCTGACAAAACTTATTTCGACCCAAATTTATTTGCGGTGAATCGCATTAAAAACAGCTATTTCCAGGCTGCAGAGAGCCTGTAGGGTGCTGTAGAACATTGTGCCATGCTCAAATATGCATAGGGAGCGTGGTTTGTAGTCCTCATACAGGTGAGTCTGTTTTTAGTATAACACCAAGTGACAGGCCTACCTCTCTTTAGAATCGCTTCACTACTTCACTTCTCTGGGCAGTTACAGTGGCAAAACTGACCTAATAACTGAAGTGGAACGCAGCGACAAGTGTAATGGAAAGAACCGAGCTTGATGGCCAAGATCCTGCTATAATAATAATCTTTTATTTAATTAGCGCCAACATATACCTGCAGCACTTTACAATATAGAGGTAAAGCACAACAAACTAGAACATTACATTATAAAAAAGCTAATTACAAATCAGACACGAGGGGGTGGGGGCCCTTTACTCTTAAGAGCTTAAAAATCTATTAGGGTGAAATGGTGAAAAAAAAGGGTGACAGACCCTTGGGTTTAAATGGTCCCCCCCATGTTACATAAAAAATGGGGTGGGTAAAACATAAAAAAGGGATAAACCCCTGCCATCCCAACCATACATCTATATACAAATAAGTGCCTGTGGGGGGCCAAAGGGGCAGGAAGTGATGAATGTGGGGCAAATTTGGGGGAAACAAATTAGGGATTTTAAGTAGGCTTGTCTAAGAAGATGATTTTCAGATGCACAAAAAACTGTGAGGGGGTTTGGAGTGTCCCCCGATCACAGGGGGAACAAAAAACCCCAAAAAATATTTTCCCCTGGACAGGCCAGGTCGCAGAAACATAAGGGGACGTCACACCCGGGGGTCACCCCACGGGGCCCCAGAGTTTTCCCGGTGTAAACGGGCGGCCGCATTTTTGACCACACACAAGGTCACCAAAACCTTTTTCCCAGATAAACACCTGACAACCCCGGCAAAGAGCCGGTGCATCCAAAAGCCACAACCTTTATTTGGGCATTCCCCGGGTGAGCGGGGTAAAGGGGCCCCTACCCTTTTCCCTTCAACCCTTTCCTTTTTTTCTGTTCGGTTCCCACACCCAGAGAATTACTATGGCGGGGGGGTTTTTGGGCGGCACTATACATGAGGACAAACTATTGGGGACAGGGGGGCCAGCAATGAGGTGGGGAAGACATCCGTGTTTTCTTGCAGAAGGGGGCAAATATTTGATGGGGAAAGAGGGGAAGGGGGTTATTTCCACACCCCAGGCTCTGTACATCGAAAAACCCGTTGGGGAAAGGAAACAGCGGTGAAAAGGCATAAACAAAATTTCCATTTTCGGATTGCCCCTTGGGAGCCGGGTGAAGCAAGCAAGGCTGGTACAATTTTTCCCTGGTCCCTATTTAAACAAGGAAAAAAAGGCCCCCCCAAAGGGAAAATTCGGGCCCACCCCAAATCCCTCCCTTGCTCCCCTTTTTCTGCCTGGGATGAAGTGACACCCTAGGCGGCCCCGCCTACCTTTGACAAACCCATCGCCCCGGCCCGGAAGAAAGGGGCTTCATAAACCTCGGGAAAGAAGGGGCAGTTTTGGCGCGTCGGGCCAATTGGCATGGCCGAAATTCGGTTTTTGGGGCCGGGACCCAGCAGGGGGGGCAAAATTGCGAGGTTTGGAGCCAAACGGCCACGTTTTAAACCACCTACTTTATAGCCCCAAAAAAGGTTAGAAAAGCGCAGGGGCTCACCGAGGCAGGGGCGGAAAAACAGCCCCAGTCATTCAGTTTTTTTTGTCAAGAAAACCCTGGGGAAGGGCAACATGGTTTTAAGGAAAGAATCTGGTGGGCAAAAAAAGTAAAAGTGTGACCAGGGACCTAACTTAGACCACAGCCCTGCATCAAAATGCAGCGTCACCAGCTTTGGGCCCCCTGAACTGGTTTGGACGTATTTTATTTGGGCCCGACAAACTATGAAAACCCTATTTATGAAACCCCCATACAGGGGCCCTTTTGGGAGAAACTGTCTCAGATGGGGGGGCCATCCTTTTCCGCAGAAACCAGCGGGCAAAACCCAGGGGCACGCCTCCCATTTCAGGCAGTCAAGGCTCCCCCCACCCCCGGCCGAAACAACTGCCTGTTTTTCCACTTCATCAAACAGGTCTAATGCCCCTGCTCCTCGCCACTTTGGTGCCACGGGTCGTTTCAGAAACGATTGCCAAGAGACACCCAGATGCGTCTACCCCTTTCCCAAATTTGCGAACTGACCATGCTCCTGCCCCAAGGGTTTGGGGGTATTTCTGTCCCTCCCTTTTCAAGTGGTTTTCTTTTTCACCATTCGGGAAAAACTTGACGGGAAACTTTGCATGCATTTTTGCTATTTCTACACCGCCAAAAACATCCTCCATGAGCTAAACAAACAAAGAAACAAATTAACAGAAAAAAAAACAGAAAAATTTCGAAAAACAGGGAAAAACCCAGGGAGAAATGGGTGAACTTAGAGGGGCCATTAATGATTTTTTTGATATCCAAGGGGAAAAGGGATCCACTGTGAAATTTTTTTAGGGTCAGCCCAGGGGCAGCTCATGCGGGGACCCCTCCCTTTTTTTGCACAAACCCTTTGAGGGGGCCCAAACCGTTTTTATCAGCCCCCGGGACAAACGGGGAAAAAATGTCTTTCCCAAACGTTTCCCCAGTCTTGGAAGAGATGTTTAAAAAATCTGTCGGGTCGGGGGAAACTGGAGACGTGGCGACTAAAATCTAAACCCGCCACATAGTTCCTGTAAGGGACCCGTCAGGGCGCAGGGAACAGACACAGACTTGTGAGCCCTACCCCTGGTCCCAACCCCTTTCCCTGCTTTTTGGGTGCCCGACCCCTTTAAAATGGGGTCCCCCAAAACCAGAAGACTTTAGCACAAAACTGAATAGTGTGAAAAAAAACAAGACACAGACAAAAAAACAAACACAAAATGGGAACGCAAGCAACCAAGTCGGTAACAAACCGGGAACGCGGGACAAAGTCAGAAATCAGAAGAATAAACCGGGTCCAAGCAAAGTAAGGTTTAAACCAAAAGGGGGCACAGAATAAAAGGGGTAAGTAACAGACAGAAAAGGGGCCAGTATAAAACCCCAAAAGAGAGGAACAGAAGAGCCCCTTAAAAACCTTTCCAAAGGGGAAAATAAGGGGCAAAGGCAATAGGGGGAAGAAACAGAAGACCAGGGTAGGAAGGTAGAGCTTCAATCACCAGGACAAGGAGCCAGGGTTTAAAAAGTGGAGTCTGGAAATTCCTGGGCCCAGGGCGTCGGTCAGGGAAAAAATCAAGAAAAGCAGGGAAGAAAAACCCCGTTCCCCACTAGGAACACAAATGTTTAAAAACATGTCAAAAAAACCCCGGGTTAAAGTCGCAAAAGGCCCTGGCCCCGGGGACTAAACCCCAAAAACTGGGGGTTCTTTCGGCATGGGTCCCTGACAAGCCTTTGGGGGGTGAACTGGGGGAGGAGGAAGATTTGGCACAAGCAGGGGTTTTGGCAAAATGAGTGTTTTTTTTTTTTAAATTTAGGTTTCAGGAAAAGGAGCGCCGGAAAGGGTTAGGAAAGAAAACCAGACACACCGGGCATTTTACAGTGGAAAGGAGGCAGGGAGTTCCCCCCAGGTTTTACTTGCGCAGAAAGGCCCCCTGCAAAAGCTGATTTTCCGGCTAGTGGGCAGCTGAATTGCACCACCGGCAGAGGGGTGAAATTCTTTTTGGGATTTTTTTTTACCTGCCAAACGGAGGACAAACTCAAGTACTATAAAAGACAATCCTATGTAGTCAGTTTTCCCCCTGCCCCACTGTCCCTCGTCCTTCCTCAGCAGATCTGATTGGGGGGTTTTAGCGCTCAGTACCACTGCCAAAGGCTGCTGGGGGGAGGATGGGGGGGTTTGCAGAGTAACCCGGGTCCCCTCCCCAGCAACCTGATTTTGGAGTTTTTTTTTGATAAAACAACTTTCTTCACCCCTAGATTTAGGGACCCCCACAACACACCTGGAAACAGACCCTTTAACCCTGGGTTCTTTTTTCTACCTGCCTCGCAATATTGTGATACTGCCACCCGCCTGATGCCCCCTATCGCTGCCAGCCCGCTCCTTTAACCACCCACCATCTTTACCCTTAAGGGTTTGACACCCACCTCCCCACTCTTCCTGGTTATTAAAGTATCTTCTTATGCTGCTGCCCCCCTTTACCACTTTTGGTCCCCCCCTCAAAGCTGCTGGGTGCCCTCACCAGGTTTGATGTCACCATGTCCCCTTTCTGGGATATGTTGCCCGTTACCTTTCCCCCCCCCTCAAATTCCCCCTAGCCCGCCGACACCTCAAAAATTTTACATTGTGCCACTCCCCGGGCCCGCTGCCCGTTGCTGGGCCCCCACCGTTCCCCACTGTGGGACTTGTGGCCCAATCATGGGGTGGCCCCCAAACCCCCTTTACAAATTTGTCAGTTGCCACTTCCCCGTGGCCTAAATCAACTGGGTGCCAACTGACCCCTCCTCCCGTCGACCACCCTGTTTGGGTTTTTTAAAGCGTTTCCCCCTCCACCACTCTGACATTTCCCCCTTTGTTTTGGTTTTTCCCCCTTTTTTTTAAACCGGAAAAAGAGAAAAGGACAAACCAAAACCCATTGTGTTTTTTGGGGAACCATAAGGGGGAGTATGACAAGGCCTTTGTTTTGCATCAAAGGGTTGTCAGATAGTAGGTAGCCAAAAGGGGGAGTGGATACAAAAAACGAACACATGCAAATATTCCCCTTTTCTTATTTTTTGGGATCAACTATTTCTTTTTGGCTTTAGCAATGATGGATTATTGACCAACTGAAATTGGGCACTGAAAAGGGTCAAAGGAATGGCAAAATGATTTTTGACATAAAAGCAAGATTATTAAAAAGAAACCCCTCCACTCTTATTTGGGGGGGCTTTAAAATTATCGGCCCTTTAACAGAAAAAAACTACAATAAATTTAAAAAAAATTTTCTGTTTGCCCCCAAAAACAATATCCTGCGAGCCCGGAGTTTGCTTTTTTTTGAATGTTTGTAGGGCTAAAATACCAAAAACTGGATTTGACACAGAATTCTCCGCAAAAATTTAATAAATTAAAAGTTTTCACAGATTTAAAAAACCCCCCCCCGGGCCCGGGTTTTTATGGAAATTTTAGGTGTGTAAAGTGGGGAAAAAAAACACAAAACCCTGTATTTGACTCAAATTCCCCCCAAAACAAGAGGGAAAAATTTCCCCTTGAAATAAAATACCCAACGGGAAAGAATGAATGAAATTCAGGCTTTTATGGGTAAAAATACACCCACCCTGTAATTTTTCTCCAAAATTTCTCCACAACCCCAAAGGGTACATTTAAACCTTTTGGGGATAAAAAAACCTGCACAGTGAACCAGATGGAATTGAGGGGGGTATAGGGGGGTAAAAACCACCCCCTGTATTTTTAAATCCTAATTTCCCCCCAGACAAGAGGATAAATTTAACCCTTGGGTATAAAATACCCTACACATGGGAAAAATATGGAATTTTAGGCATAAAATAGGCCCGAAAATTTTCAGACACCCCAAAAAAACCAGATGTTTAATTTTTGGCGTATAAAGGGGCAAAAAAAAAAAGACCCCTCTGTAATTTTTGTTCAAATTAACCCACAATTTAAGAGGTTTTAAATTTTCACGGGTTTTGAAATACCCTACAGAACAACCAGCCCGTAATTTAGACTATAAGGGAAAAAATATACAGACACCTTGTTAATTTTAAATCCAAAATTAAAAAAACAATCCCTTTAGGGGTTCCTTTCTTCCTCCCAGAGTTCTCTGCCCCATGTCACCCGATGTGCTCGTGGCCATTTTATAAAAAAAAGACGATTTGTTCCCACGAAGTACCATGAACTTCGGCTTCATGCAGAACTGAAGTTTTCCTGAAATTCTAAACGAATTCCACTTCGTTAGAATCAATTCGCCCATCTCTAACTAGGAGTAAGATGTTATGGCTGTACACATGATTAGCTGATCTGCACATGTCAAGTTACTAAAAACTCTTGTTATCAGCTGTTCTTGGCAAGAAATGCTGTAACCAGCCATGCATGGCCATGTAATGCATGAAAAGGCTGAGCTCACTTCTCTGGGTCAATAGAAAAGGTACTCCTTCGTTGACATATTTGTGCCCTGACAGAGCAAATGGGATTAGGTTGTTTTAGTGAGACAGACCGTTTTAATGATTGGGATATAACTTTCATCAGCATCAGTAATCATTATCCACACTTAGTGTAAGCCATATTGTGCTGTTTGGCTCCTTGAATTTGTCTGACTTTGATCTACAATTATCTAATAAAAATAAACATGGTAGTAAAAAGAGAGAAGATGAATGAGTACTCTCTGATTCTAAATATAAATATTTCAATCCATATAACATTGCCTTTTCTTTTTTTTTTTGTTCTTCAGAAATCTTTAGATTTTCGTGAATCTCAGGAGGCTGAGCCTCATCCACTCTGGGAATACCCATGCAGAGCCCTTTCTGATCCTACAAAACTAGTAACATTTGATTTCCGGGAAAAAGTCTCTACTGAAGCTATAAAAACAGAAGGTTCTCTGAATCTTGTGAGGTGAGTATGGCAAGACGTGGAAATTTACTCAACAGCATTTGGCCACTTCTGTTAACTAGTTCACTATATTTCGTGAACATCAATTAATTTTAATTCACCAAGATTAAAGCAGTTAAGATTTATTTCATGTAAAGGGTCTTATGCTATATGGTCGTAGGACTGTATCGGGTAGAATCAGTTGGGGGTTTAGCTTGGGGATGGAAGAACATGAAGTCACGCAACAGTGGTGTCCTGTTTCTGTGGACACCCAGCAGAATTTTAAACAACTGGGGGGAAAACTGAAGAAAAGGCATAAAAATAGCTCAAAATCAGTATATATGTATATGTGTAGAAAATTGAGTAAAAACAAAGCATTGTTAAAAATGAAATTACATCGTAAAACTCATTTCATTAACAAGAAATCCTCAGAGCATACTAGATCAGCTGACTTGCAGCATAGCCAGAGATTGCCTTCAATAAACAATTCGAAAAGCATGTATCAGCAGCAACCGATTATGAAAAATAGAGTGCACGCCACAAACCTGAATCAAGGTATACTATGTGCAAAAACTTGAAGAGAGGCAGCACTTCAAAAAACGTGGTTGTTTATTCACCCAATAGCAGCAACGTTTCGGCTCACAGCTTGAGAAAGGCTCAGATGTGAGCCGAAACGTTGCTGCTATTGGGTGAATAAACAACCACGTTTTTTGAAGTGCTGCCTCTCCAAGTTTTTGCCTTCAATAAACGTCCTTTACTGGGAAGAGAAGTAAAAAGCAACTCCAGTAATCATAAAATGAAGGAGAAAATGGACAAGTATTTATATATCCTTGTTTTTCATGTTTACAAGCAGCAGAGCATTTTGTCTCACAGATCCCCATTAAAGTCAGCTAAACCTAGTCTTGTAGTTTGTGTTTGCATATTAAGTAGTGTACTGTACTACAATTATTCTCAGAATTTTCCACTCTTCTGCTGAAATTTAGATTCACAAATCAGAGCAGCAGTGGGACTCTGTAGTCTGCCCAACCTATTTGCTGCTATTCACAATTTGGGAATCCGTCCCATTGCTTTCAATTGATGGATTTCATTGTGGTCTACAAAATAGAATTGTCTAAATGACCGTGAAGAGGTTGAGGTATTTTACAGAGCACCATGGACTTTTTGTTTTAAGAGATGTGTGTGGCCTCTAACTACTGGTATATCCACACATGTATATTGGATGTCTAGATGAAATCTTTTCTTTAATATTGATTAAAGTGATGGAATGACTGCTTCTGTTGTGTGCTTCATCATATAGCTTAGTTTATCTATTTAACAGGTCAGGTATGAGTCATGGAGTAGTGCTCTGGATGGCATACCAGCTTACTGAGGATATTTCTGTCAGCACAGGTCTATTGGAGGTGTCTGACGAGACGGTGAGTGGCTAGGAACCATTATATAGCTCTATTTAAAGTTTCTTGTCATATTTACTATATCTGCAAAAAACCTAATTACAGGATTTGATGAATTATAGGGGCCACACTGTGTGCTCAGATCAGCAGAATTTATTGAATTATGATTATGCATTTATAATAGTAGTCTATATTTATATAGCACCAAATGTTCCACAGCACTTTACAAATGGATTCTTTTTACAAAAAAATAGCATCAAAACTTAATAAACTGATTAAAAAATTAAAATAGAGAGCGGGGGGACGAGATGTCCCAGAGGAAAAATGTTTTTGTTTTGTACAGTGGTTCAGCCACCATTTATTAAAATAAAAAATGTTTAGTACACATAAAGCTGCAAGGTGTGAACTAGCGTGCAAGGTGTGTGGCAGATACTGTTGAAAGAAGTAAACCGGTTCTGAAGTACTATTTAGAAAGGGAGGTATATTTATATAACGAAAGGTGGTAGACCTCCTAGAAAGGTGTATTTTTAGGACCCAATTAAATGAAATTTTGGGGGGAATTAAATTTGATTGTCAAGGGTAGCACATTTCAATGATCCGTTTCAGCTGAAGAAAAGCCTTGTAGATGAGAGTGGGAGGCTTGAATTATGCAGGATGTAAGTCATAGATCATTGGCAGACTAAAAAGCATGGGCAAGATGGTAGACAGAGATAAGGTAGGAAACACAAGGTGGCACAGCACTGCTGAGAGTATTTGGGAGTTTTTACAATTATAAATAACATTTAAAATCTTGTCCTTTTCTAGCTCTAATACTGAAGCATTAAGCTCGTGAATGGCAGGACCAACTAAACTCACCTTACCACATCTGCTGCTTATCTCTATGTAATCTCAAATAGTAATTAATGACATAATGATTGCTCTATTGTTCTCTGGACAGGCCTAGTTGAAGACTAGACTTCCCCACAAGGCAATGACCAACAATACATGAAAGGATAACCAGTTAGGGTGTTTTCACACAGAGCGTTTTTGTGTGCGTTTTTTTGAGGCTTTTTTGGGTTTCCCTTTTTTGCTGGTTTTTTTGTGCAAAAGGCACAGAAGTAATCTGTACATTTTTTTTTCCCACTGTTTAAAAAGCCAAAAAACACCCTTGAAAACACTTTTCTTTTTGACTGGGGTTTTCCCAGCTTTTTTAAAACCTTATTATCTATAAAAATTTATTTTTTTTTAACTATTTGATAAAATTTAAGCAATCCTTTATGGGTACACAATTAAAATAAAATGCGCTATTGTTTTCTTGTGAAAAAAAATCTTGAATATCTTATGGGACCCATTGAGTTTAGGTGCGGAAGCGGCCTTTTGCAAATTGCGTTAAATTTTCCCTCTGATACAAAGTTGAAAGTATTGTTGGGGGAAGAGAAGAAAGGGGAAAAAGATTTTTTTTTTTTTTAAGGAAAGTGACAGAGTTTTTCCTCTCTTGTCAGGAGAGTTGTCATTATGGTTGCTACTTTGACAGTGATCCCCCCACTGTCACAGCCACTGTCTGTTTATCCTTATACCTGTCCCCACTTACCGCCTCCACAGTTTTCTTTTAGATTCCGGTTGCCCCACTCTGGTGCGTGCTATCAAAGGGGTGATTTAATGTACACCTGAAGACATCAGATAGATAAGAACCCTATCTTTCCCCGTTAAGGGGAAGTTTGGGGGTTTTTAGCGCACCTTCGCATTTTTTCCTTTTGCCTTTTGGGGCGGCGGGGTTCTGCCTCCTTTTTTTTGCTTTTGAGGGAAAGGTTTTGGGGGCCAAACACTTTTTTTCCCAAGGGGTTTTCCCCCGGATTAATTTTTTTTTTTTTTTTTTTGGGGTTTTTTTTTTTCTTGGGGTGGGCCCATTTTTTTCCGGCTGTCACGTGTTTGGGGCCACTGGGGGGGCTGGCCAATTTTTTTTGTTGGGGGGGTTTTTAGTCCTTGGCCCAAAAAAACCCCCCCCTTTTCCCCCCCCCTTTTGGGTGGTGCCCCTTTTTCCCCCCGGAAATGGGGGGGGGTTTTTGCCGGGGGTTTTTTGGGGGGAGGTTGGGGTATTTTTAGTAATTCCCCGTGTTTTTGGGTTTTTGGGGAAAAAAAAATTTTGGGGAAAAATTTGGGGTTGGTTTTTTGCCGGTTGGTTAAAATTTTTTTTTTTGGGTTTTTGGAAAGTTCTCCAGGGGGCTTTTTTTTTTGTTGGGTTATTGGGTCCTTTGTTTTTTTGTCCCCGGGGCTTGGGGCCCCCCGTTGGGTTGGCCCCCGGGGCTGGCCTTTTGGTGGGTTTTCGGTTTAAATTTTGGTTTTGGGCCTGGGGTTTCCCCGGTTTTTGGGCCCCCTAAACCTTATGACAGTTAGCGGGGGGGTTTGCGTGGGGCTGGTTACTTGTTTTGTTTTGATCCTTTGGAAATGGGCGGGAAAAAAGGGGCCCCCTTGGTCCCCCCCGGGAGGGGGGGGGGGTTTTGGACGCTTTTTCCCCTTTGGCAGCGAGATTTTTTCTGGGTTTGGGGATTGGAAAAAAAAATTTGTCCGGGTTTTGGGGGGTTTTGTTGTTTTGGGGGGGTTTTCCCCGGTCGGGGGCCGGGGGTTTTTTGGGGTTTGCGGGGGGGCTTTTTCCCCCCCATTGAAGGTTTTTGGGGTGAAATGGGGGGGAAATTTTCTTTTTTTTTTGGGGGGGGCGGTTTTCCGTGGGGTTTTTTCCCTGATGGGGGGGAAAAATTTTCGGGTTTCGGTTTTTAAAAGCCCTCGTTCGGTGTTTGGGGTGGGGGGTGCCCTTAAAAAAGGGTGCCTTTTTTGGGGGGGAGGTTTTCTTTGGAGGAAAGGCCCATTGTTTGGGGGAACTGCCCAAAAAATTTTGGGGGGTTTTAAAAGGGGGGTTAAAACCCGGGGAAAATTTTTCCTTATGCACTGGGGGTTGGGAAAAACCGGGTATTTTGGGTTTTGGGCAAAGCCGGGGTTGTGAGCTTAAAGGCGGGGGGGGTTTTTTTGGGGGGGGGCCCAAAAAGGTTTCGGTTTCCGGCCCTTTTTCCCGGAAAAAACTCTTTGTTTTGTCTCCTGGAAAACCCCGGGTAAATTATTGGTTCTTGGACTTGCCTTTGCCTGTTGTTTTTTGTTTGGTGGTTGGGGCCCCCCCCCTCTTGGGCTTTCCTCCTCTCTGAGGGTTGGTTCCATTTTTTTGGGTTTTAAAATCCCCCCTTTTTTTTTTGTGGGGGTTTTAGGGATCCTTTTGGTCCTCCCTTTTTTTTCCGCCCCTTGGGTCTAGTGGGTTTGGTTGAATCTTTCCCTGTAAAAAATTTTAAAAATTTGAGACTTCCCCCCCTTTTTAAAAAAGGGGTATTGTTGGGCTTTGTCTGTTTTTTCCCCCTTTTTTTTTTGGTTCTTTCCCCAAATTTTTTAAGATTTTGTTTTCTTCTTTGGGCAAAACCCCTTTTGGGGGGGGGCCCCCGTTGGGGGTTTTTTGATTTGAAGTTTTTTCAATTTGTTGCCCCGCCCCAAAACCCCAAAAAAATTTTTTATTGGGGGAAAAATTTTTTTTGTTGTTTTTCCTGTTTGATTTTGGGGTTTTATTGTTGGGTTTTTTTGTAAAAACCCCCCCCTTGCTGTGGGGGTTTTTTTAGCGTTATTTTGCCCCACCCGGGTTTGAAAGACATTGAAGTTTAACGGTACAAAGGCGGGCAACAAAATAATAAAAGGACTGGGAGGACTACAACACCCAGAAAGATTACCGGTTTCCGCACCCTATACTCCACGGAAACTGCTCTATCTAAAGTTTCAAATGATCTCCTGACAGCAAAATCTCAGGGTAACTACTCATTGCTGCTTCTTCTGGATCTCTCTGCAGCATTTGACACTGTTGATCACCACCTCCTCCTCAACATGCTCTGCGCCATCGGTATCCAGGACACCGCTCTCTCTTGGTTCTCTTCATACCTCTCTGACCGCTCCTTCAGTGTCTCATTTTCGGGTTCCACTTCCTCTCCTCTTCCTCTTGCTGTTCGGGTTCTTCAGGGATCCGTTCTTGGTCCTCTCCTATTTTCACTCTACACAGCCCCCATTGGACAAACCATCAGTAGATTTGGCTTCCAGTACCATCTCTACGCTGATGACACTCAACTAAAAACTTCCTCCCGAGACATCACTCCTGCCCTGCTACAAAACACCAGTGATTGTCTGTCCGCTGTCTCTGACATCATGTCCTCTCTCTATCTTAAACTAAATCTCACTAAAACGGAACTTCTAGTCATCCCACCATCTACTAACCGACCTCACCCTGCTATTTCTCTCTCCGTGTGTGGCACCACCATAACTCCTAGGCAGCAGGCCCGCTGTCTGGGGGTTATATTTGATTCTGATCTGACTTTCACCCCCTATATCCAATCCCTTGCCCGCTCCTGTCACCTGCACCTCAAGAACATCTCCAAAATCCGTCCTTCTCACTGTGGAAACAACTCAAACTCTCATTGTTGCTCTTATTCTTTCTCGTCTTGACTACTGTAACTTCCTACTTGTTGGTTTTCCTCTCTGTAAACTCTCCCCTCTCCAATCTGTCCTGAATGCAGCAGCCAGGCTTGTCTTTCTTTCCAGCCGCTATACTGATGCCTCTACCCTGTGTCAGTCTCTGCACTGGCTGCCTATTCAGTACAGAATACAACATAAACTCATCACTCTCACACATAAGGCTCTCCACAGTGCTGCACCCCCATACATCTCCTCCCATATCTCTTTCTACCACCCTACCCGCTCTCTCCGCTCTGCTACTGATCTAAGACTACACACTTCACTCATCCGAACCTCCTATGCCCGTCTCCTATGCACGTATTGCACCAGTTCTCTGGAACATGTTACCCCATGTGATCAGGCACACTCACAACCCCCACAGTTTTAAGTGCGCTCTGAAAACTCATCTTCTTAGACAAGCCTATCAAGATCCCTAATTGTCAACCCCCAAATTCTGTCACACATTCGTCACTTCCTGCACTTTGGCACCCACAGGCACTTATCTGTATATAGATGTATGGTTGGACTTCTGGTTTCGGCGCCAACGGGATGTGAGGGGCAGTGAGGAGCTCCTGCTCACCCAACTCAAAAACCGGGCAATAATAACGGTCAGTGGCTGGTGAAGAGCTTTATCGGTGACCCGGGGAGCTTGGTCTGAGGGAGGGAGAAAGCAGGGGGGGACGTGATCTGAAACGGGAGGGAGAAAGTGGAACTGGGGGAGAGGAAGCGGGGGCAAGTGCTTCACTTTGGCAACCCGGGCGGGGGAGGATTGAGGGGGGAAGGTCGGGCACGCACGAGAGGGGTAGTGGGGGGATGGTAGGGCCCGAGGAGGGCTGAAGACTCCCGGGTGTGGGGGGAGGGTGTGTCGGAGGAGAGACGCAGCGCGGGGGCTGAGAGCGGGGGGGGGGAAGCGGACCCCACAGAGACACAGCGGCCAATGAAAAGTGATAAAACACAGACAGTGCTATCAAAGTGGGGTTTAAACCCCCTCTGTCCCGCGGACAGAGGTGCCCCAAAAGATCCCGAGAGGCTACAGCACGAAGTACCCTGGAATCTCCCCATGCTACAGGGGGACGTGATTTGAGAAAAAACTTTCGTGGAGCTGGGGGGGTCTGACGGGAAATAATTAAGAAGCCTGAACAGCAGGTAACTTTGGCATTTTAGCTGAAAGTTTTGATTGTTTACCGTTTCTGCTCGTTTTCCCTAAAGGGTTAAAGTGCCAGTTGTTCATTTACTTCCCCAGACAGCTCCCCCATGGAAACGTTGGAATAACTTTTCCTGGATCCTTATTTTGTTTGTGGCCAATTAAATTCAGTCTTTCATTAAATTATCCAGGAGCTCCATCATGGAGAAGTTGAAATTACACATATTTCTTGTCCCCTACTGGTTTGAAGTAGTCCCCGGCGCCGCCGTATCCGCCGCCGCCCCCCATGGGTAGGGTCCTAAGCCGCTACCGTCGCTAAGCTATGGTTGGGGTTTAGGACCTTGGCGACGGGCCCCCGGGTGGGGCTAAACTGTATTGGTCCGCCGGACGCACATACAGTTAGATGCTTAGGGGGAAGAAGCTCCCAAAGTTGGGAACCCAAAGGATGCGGGGCTCTATGCGCCGGGTGCAGGGGCGGTGTGCGCGTCATCACGCTGCCCGCGGGGGCCCGGTAGTCACCCCGTGAAGAAAAGCCCGGGGAGCGCGACGCGGCGGGACAGGTCGGGTAAGTGCTTCATTTTTCTTATTTTAAAATTTGTCTCTATTATGGGGGGGCCTATTATCTATTAAAATATGTGCAGGGGGGGGGGTTTTATTTTTTGTTATAGTGCAGGGGGGGGCCTATTATCTTTTGTTATATGTGCAGGAGGGGGGTATTATCTTTTTTGTGCAGGGAAGGGGGCTTTTCTATTGTTATATGTGAGGGGGGCTTTTATCTATTGTTATATTGAGGGGGGGGGCTATTTCTGTTATAGTGCAGGGGCTATTATCTACTGTTATATGTGCAGGGAGGGGGGACTATTATCTACTGTATATGTGGGGGGAGGGGGGCTATTATTTAATGTTATATGTGCAGGGAGGGGCTATTATTTTCTGTTATATGTGCAGGGGGGGCTATTACTATGTTTATGGCAGGAGGGGGGTATTATCTCTTGTATAGTGCAGGGAGGAGTATAATCTACCTAATATTGCTGTGGGGCCTATAAGCTTCAAAATTACCTGGGGGGACCTAAACCTGCCATATACTACGGGGGGACCCAAAACCTGCCCATATCCCTGCTGGGGGGACCCATAACCTGCCCTATACCTGCTGGGGGATAAATAACCCCCTTCCGCTGGGGACCCAAACCTCCCATAACCTGCGGGGGGGTCAATAACCTCCTATCCCTGCTAGGGGACCCAAACCTCCCATTCCTGCTAGGGGCCCCATAACCTGCCCATATACTGGGGGGATCAATACCGCCTTTCCCTGGGGGGATCCATAACCGCCTATATACCTACGGGGGGACCCAAAACCCTCCTTTTACCTACAAGGGGGCCCAAAAAACCTGCCATATACCTACGGGGGGATCCAAAACCCTGCCTATATACCTACGGGGGGACCCCAAAAACCTCCTTTTACCTAGGGGGATCATAACCTTCCCATATCCCTGTGGGGATCAATACCTGCCCATTACCTGCGGGGGGATAAATAACCGGGCCCATATACCTGCGGGGGATAATAACCTGCCTATATCCCTACAGGGGGATCCAAACCCTCCCTATATACCATGGGGGATCCATAACCTGCCCATATACCTGCTAGGGGCCCCATAACCTCCCATATACCTGCTGGGGCCCCAAAAATCCCCTATACCCTGGGGGATAAATAACCTGCCTAATACCTGCTGGGGGAATACAAAACTACGCCTACTACGGGGAGATTATAAAGTATATAACCACCTACTAAGGGGGATATAATTTATGGGGGCCCCTTTTACCTTCACGGGGGGAACATAATTTATGCGTGTGAAGTCGCTAACGGGCGAAACCCCTTTTTTAAAGGGCCTAAGACAAGCTTTATAAGATTTAGCATCGATTCCGCGGACTCCAGTGGGTTTTTACCCAGTTTTTAAAGGCCTAAAGTCGATTTTAAACCTTGAACGACTGGGGGGATATTTTGAAGACAGTTCATTTGTCTAATTAGTTTTCCCGGGAGCCCCCACTTACTGGATACGTTGAAATTACCCCCGTTTCCTTCATCTCTGTGTATATTGTGGTGCTGAAAGGAAGAAAGACTAAAGTTCTTTTTCCCCCCTTTTTACACAGGAGAAAACGGGTAAAGGAAGTTCGCTTCCCGGGTATTTTTATAAAAAATATTTCCCAATCGGGGGAAAAATCTAAAAAAGCAAAGCCCTAAGGAATTCAGGCCGTCCCCCAGGTACCACTCCTGGCTTTTAAACCCCCAATTTCATCGGGCCTGCCTTCCCCACTTGCATGCCGGGGGACCCTTCCAAGAGATCCTAGGGTTTTGGGGTAAAAAAGTGAAGGCCCTATTGGATTACAGAAATGGCCTGGGGGTGCCAAATTTATTTTGCCAGACATAAAGCCACGGGGCCCCCAGGTCTCCCCCTCTCTCTGAAACCCAAGCTGATTTTTAAAATGCAAGACCCGGGAGAATCGATGGGCAAAAGAGCGTATTAAATCTTTGGGAAAAAGATGACAACGAGAGCACTATTAAAAAGTAAAGGGATCAAGACGAGAACAAACAGCTTGGAGCAAATAGGGACCTGGAGAACCGGTCAAGGAGAAGTAATTGGGGATCGTCGGGTTCCCTGAATAATACCAAAAAAAGAGTGTTTCCATCTGCCAGACAGAGTTACCCGAAGCACTTCAATTCAGCTTTGTGCAGGTGGAGAGAGGCAAAATTTGGGTCCTGACCGCAAGAGAAAGGGCAGGGAAAGTGTCACCCCCAGGGCCCAAAAGAGAACGCCGCAAAGAAATTTGTAATTTCCTAGATTTCACGGCAAAACTGCCATAATCCGGCTTTCAAGCGACGCAACACCCCGTGATACTAGAGGCTCCAAAATACTTGTTTTTGAGTTTTTTTCGGCGGGGGGGTTTTGTAAAAGAAGGCATTCCCGGCTTTGGACAGATCTCTCCACAAAAGATAAGTTTCGTCTACGTTCCCGGCTTTTTTAAAGATTTTCTAGCAAGGGAAAAAACCTCCACCTATTCTCCGGGGGAAAACGAGAAGTATCTACTTCAGAGACAATTACATCGGCGGATAAAAAGCCTCCAAGACTGTCCCAAACAGGTCAAAAATCTCCTTCCGCAAAAGAGACAATCTTAAAGAGCTTCGGCTTCGGACTGACGGCGGGAGCTCCGGGAACGGGAAAAGGGGAGAAAGTGCTGGTTTTCCAACTAGGAGATACCCCGGGAAACTCCGCTATCTGCAACGTGAAAAGAAAATATTTCCTTGCTAAATTCTCCAGGGACAGGGGATTTTCTCCCAGTGGGTTAAAGTTTTAGGGTTCAAGAGTTGTGGGGGGGGGGATTAAAAATTTCTTTTGTTCCCTAGGTAAAGGGAAGGGGGGTTTGGGTAGTATCTACAAAGGTTAAAATTGGGGGTTGCTCACAATGTTGGAAAAAAAGGGGAGTCCAGATATTAAATTTACGGTTTTGTTTGCTGTTGGATTTTAGTTCAGGTGGAGGGGGGGGAAAGTTTCGAGCCTACAAAAGGAAAGGATATTTTTAATTCTATGGGCTTGCGGAGAAGGGATTCCCAGAGTTAGCCGTATTGAAAGCGGGGGGGACAAAATTAACATAAGATTAATTTGGAACTTTAAGGGGTTAAATTCCCAACAACGAAGGGAAAGGGTTCTAAGGGGACTTGCAAAAATCAAAGGGGGCCGGTTTTATTTAGGAAACCCCCCGAATGCGGATATGGCAGGGTGCAAAAAATTGGGGGTGGGGGGGGAAATGGTGGGGGCCCAGTAATGAACAAAAAAGGAGGTGTCATGTTTCTCCCAAATAGAAAAAATCACAAAAGTACTGTGGTCTCCTCAAAATCTGGTTCAGACGGGAGGGCCCCCCAGGTTACTTTGGACACCCCCCCCAGGGAGGTTTTGCATTTATAAGTATTGCACCACAAACAGACTTTGTTTTTGCCCAAAAATTGGAAGCAGTTTCTCCAGGATAGGGAGCCACAAGTAATAGTTGCAGGGGGTTTTAATGGGGGCATGTGAATAGAGAAGATAGGAAAAGGGGAGACCTGAGGGAAAGGGTTTCTAGGGTGGAAGGGGAGAGATTCATTGTCACGGGTGACCTGGACCTGGGGTTAACGGTTGTGGAGACAGGAAACCCCGGGGGGAAGGAAATTCACCTTTTATTCCCCTCCGCAGAAATTTCCTGGTCAAAATAGACTACTTCTTCTTGAATGATAGAACGATGGGGAAATGGGGGGAATAGTATTTAGATATTGTAATCTCTGACCACGCCCCCAAACACTACACTCAGGATACTTTCCCCAAGGGTACCCTATACTCTGGAGACTGCCGGAATTCTTTCCCAAAAGGGGGGAGGGTTGTTATAGCTGGTGAAAACTGGGGGAAGGGGTTTTGTGAAAATAATGGGGGAATGGGATAACCCCCTTTTTTTTTGGGAACAGAAAGGCTTTTCCCGAGGGGGAAGATAATAGCTTATACGCGCATATCAAAAAGAGACCCGGGGAAAGGTTTCAGACAATGACCTCGCGGTGCGGGACAGTTACACGGGTTTTCTAGGTTTTGAAAAGGAGGATAAAAGCAGGTGGATACAGGCGAAACAGGAGTTTGAGGGGTGGGAGGGAAAAAAAGGACAAAAAAAATACAGTGATCGACAAACCCTCGTTCTTTAAAATTTTGGGAACAAATCAGGGAAACTTTTTGCAAACATGGCCAAAGGAAAAAGGGAAAAACAACTAAATTCATGGGACAAGGCCGAGGGGGCCAGACATACAACCCAAAACAAATAAATACAGTGTTTAAGGAGTACTATGAGGATCTATATAGGGGGGGTCACCCATATCAGATCAGGGCCCAAAAAAAGCTTTTTAGTAAAGCTGAAATTTCCGGCATTGTGGGGAGGACTTGGGGTCCCCCATGGCCCATAGAGTGGAGGAGTTGATGTGCAGATTAAATATCCCCAATAGTAAATCAACGGGCCCGGACGGGATTACGGGGGGGTTTTACAAACTTTTTTGGCCCCGATATAGGAGAGGTGTTATCCAAGTGTTTTAGGGGATCTTGGATAAAAAAGGGGTGATGTCTTCGTCAAACACAGCCCATATCAGGGTTCACAAGGAGGGAAGGGCCCATTGTCCTAGCTCCTTAGGCCCATTTCATTTAATTCAATGTCGATTTTAAAAATATTTTCCAAATTGTTTTCAAACAGATAGCAGCGGGCTGCCAAGTTTTGGGGTCCAAAACCCGAATGGAAATTCATAAAAGGCGGTCGGGGTGGTTAAACAAACAGTTTAGGGTTTGGCAGTTTGGAGGGAAGGGGGACAAAAAGGATGTACTCTATTTGCCCTGGACGCCGAAAAGGTTTTTAAAGTGAAATGGGCTTGGCTATAAAGGTCATTGCCAAAAAAGAACAAAAAAGGGAACTTTTGGGCTTTTACTGAGGCTTTATATGACCAACCCATGGCCCCGAGTAAACACTCCTGGGTTTCCTTCAATCCTATTCGACACAGAAAGGGACACGAAGGGGTGCCCGCTTTTCCCCAATTACTATTTTAAAATTGTTTGGGCCCGTCATTAGATATTTAGTTCTTCCGATATCTTTTAGGGGAAAAAAAATGGGCAGGAGGGGTCAAGTTATGTGCTTGCAATGACATGAGCTTTTTTTGAATTCACCAAATGATCTTGGGTAGGAATTGCATTTTGAATCAAGTGGGACCCCCTTTTGGGTATAAAAATCAAATATCTAAAAGTCAGTGCTTTTTTTTGGGGGGGCCATGGAGAAGGGGGACAGTTAAGAGAGGGGTTCAGGTGGGGCTCTTCCCCCTTGAATATTTGGGGATAAGAAATAAGAAGGGAAAGAATTTATTTTTATAAACTGAATATAGGCCCCTTGATAGATAAAATTAGGAGAGTTGAAAAGGTGGGGTACTACCGTTTTCATTATTTGGTAGGGGCAGTGATAAAAATGATAAGCTTTTCACGCTGTTGTATCCCTTGCAAAAATTTGCCAATTCTTCTGAAAAAAATACGGATGTAAAAAGGTTTCAATCCCCATTTTTTAAAATTTTTTTGGGGAAATTTCCAAGAGGCCCAGGATTTCCTATAAAAAGTTAGTTTGCCAAGTTTGGCGGGGGGTTTTAACCCTTCCAACATTAGAATGATAATTTGCGGCGTTGGTGCCCATGTGAGGGCTGGGTAAAAAGGAGCAATGGTTCTCTAACTTACACCTTGAACGGAGTGGCTAGCCCGGAAACCTGGGTTTCACTCTTTAAAACCTCAGTTAGGGATCTTCCCCCCCATGTAAAGGGGGTGTGGTGTTCAGAACCTATTGCCCCAAAGGAAAGTCAGGGAAACTGTACATTTGCCCGGGTGCATCTCTCAAATATGCTCCCCCTCTGGGAATTGCCCCATTTCCAGCAGGAAGGGAAAATAAGTTTTTTGAAAAATGGGGAAAATAAAAAAATAAGATCATGGAACACAAAGAGCAGGAAATAGGTTCATACATGGGAAGAAAAGAAAGAGAAATACGGTTTAGGGGGGACAAGCTTCCCAAATTTGGCAGTGGGCCTTTTTTTTAAATCTAAGAAAAAAAATTTAGGGGCAAGCAGAGGCCAGGGATATTTTTATGTCGGGGAAAGGGGTCAGGACGCTGTGGTTCCTTGTCCCTGTTTACAGGGGATTATGTGACAGAGTGCTAGACCAATTAAAGGAATCCTGTTTTCGTTCGTGGGTAGGGAGCTGAGAGCCCCGAGATCGCAAAAAATCAGAGCAGGGGGGGGGAAAAAATTGAGCTTCATTATTTTTCGAAAACTGGGGGGAAAATTTTTTCCCCTTGGCTCACAAAACCACTTACGCGTTTTAAATTTTTGTTAAGAAAAGCCCCTGCGCACTTCTCAGGGAATGTCCCAAAAGTAAGCTACAGGGAAAGGGCCCACCTGTTACATGGCATATGGCATTGCCCCAAGCTAAAGAAATATTTGGGGTGAAAAATTTTTTTGCGCTTAAAAAGGTGTGGAATGTGGAGGTGCGGATGATCCTTAAGCCGATTTTCCATTATATCCTTTCAAACGAAAAAAGGAGGGGACTCCCCCTTTTTAAATCACAAGGGGGGGGCACACGTTATTTCTGGGGTAAAAGTGTTTATCCCCTAAAAATTTGAGGGGAGTTCCCGACAAGGATGAAGCTTTTCCTTTTGATAAGGATTTCTAACCTAAATAGGATTGAGGCGGGAAACAAATAAGAACTCTTTATCTGAGAATTCTTTAAAAAGTGGAGGGTTTTTAGTTAAAACTTTTCAGATGAAGGGTGGGGGGCTGTGGGTCCTTCGCACTTTGTTTTTACCGGGAAAAATTGGGGATCCTTGGGAGATGGGTAGGGGAGTCAGCCAGGGGAAACTGGGTTGGCTAAGATAGGGAAAAAAGGTTACAAGAGAGGAATTCCCACCTAGGTAGGTGATCTTATTTGATTTTCTTTTGAGGAAAGGTGTGGTTTTATAAAAATTTTTTGGTGATAGATTTTTCCATTTTGGGGGTTTCTGGTGGGGTGGTAGGGGGGGGTTTAAGGGGGTTTTTTAAGTTTGGCTCGGTTTTTTTTTATGGATGTTATTATAATTAAATGGAGAAGTTTAAGTGTTAACGGGCATTTAATGTTACGTATTTTAAGTTTTATATATATATTTCGATTTGATTTTTTGTAAAGGAAGATATCTTTTATTATCAATAAAAATAATTGTTTAAAAAAAAAAAAAAAAAGATGTATGGTTGGGATGGCAGGTTCATCCACTTTTTATGTATACTACCCCATATTTATGTAACATGGCTGGTCCATTGTAAACCAAGCACTTGTCACCCTTTGTTTCACCCATACACCCTAATAGATTGTAAGCTCTTGCGAGCAGGGCCCTCACACCTCGTGTCTCATTTGTCAGTAGCTTTTTTATAATGTAATGTCTGGAATGTCTGTGCTTATTCCCTCTATATTGTAAAGTGCTGCGGAATATGTTGGCGCTATATAAATAAAGATTATTATTATTATATTATTTAGTTTAGAGAAAAGATGGCTTCGGGGGGACATAATAAATATGTTTAAATACATCAAAGGTCAATTTAGAGATCTCTCCCAAGATTTATTTATACCCAGGGCTGTATCTAGAACAAGGGGGCATCCTCTACGTCTTGAGGAACAAAAGTTTCTACATGAATATAGAAAGGGATTCTTTACTCTTGGAGCAGTGAGACTGTGGAATTCTCTGCCAGAGGAACTTGTCATGGTGAATTCAATAACAGAGTTCAAAAAGCGTTTGGATGCATTTCTGGAGTGTAATAATGTAACAAGTTATAGTGTCTAGGATTCTGGAGAGGAGTCATTGATCCAGGGATTTTTCTGATTGCCAGATTGGCGTCGGGAAGGAATTTTTCCCTAAAATGGGGACAATTATCTTCTACCTCATTGGTTTTTTTTGCCTTCCTCTGGATCAACACGATGATCTCTACTCACATGGAGTTTGAGGGACTGGTTTCTAAGGAGTGGAATCATCCTGACAGACATTTTTTTTCCAGGTGACTTAATACTCTTTTTCTCTTTCCTGAGGAATTAGTGGCTAAGTAGTCAGGGGTTCCCTTCTTCAATGCCCCGGTCTCAAATAGCACTACTATTCCCAAGCAGATTTAGGGTTTGTGCATATCCGCTTTTGAAGCTTCTGGGTCAGCCCTGCAGCCTGCCTTTGCTTCTCTGTGGGTCAGCAAGGCCTGCTGTCTTCTACAGAAGAGATATTGGAACTCGCATCCCAGCTCATGTATGCCACTAATCTTTTTAGTTAGGCCTCACTTGAATCAGCTTATTTGGCTACTACAGCTTCTGCTAATGCAGTGGCCATCCGCCCTTTGTGGTTAAAGTCTTGGTCGACTGATGCAGCCTCCAAAAAGACACTTACTGTGCTCCCCTTTTCAGGTAGCAAACTTTTTGGAAAGCGCCTGGATAAGAGAGATCGCAGTTCCCTCCTCCGTCAAAATCACCCTGCGTGACAGTTGTCGCATTTCAGTCCTTTCGAGGATTCTCTTATATGTCTGCAGGGAAAAAGGACCTCCGTTTGTAAGGGTCCAAGAGGCTATCCATGAAGCTGACATCTTCCTGGCAGTTCCGTTCTAAAACTTCCAAACACCCCTCCGCCAAGATGGGTCTGATCATCTTCCCCCCACTCAAAGGTTTCTCTCCAGTTCTAGGAGGTGTGGTAGGTCCAGATCAATAATACCTAGGTTCGGGAATTCATCTCATCAGGATACAAGATCCACTTTGTGTCTGTTCCCCCAGTTCGTTTTTTTTTTTGTTCTTCCCCATCTGCCTCTACTGTCCGGGTGTCGACCTTTTTTCAGGCAATCTATGCCCTCTTTCTTCAGGATGTAATTATACCGGTCCCCGAATTCAAGAGTTTCTGGGGGTTTTATTCCAAGTCCACGGTTTCTAGAAAAGACTGTTCAGTCAGACCTGTCCTGGATATCAACTATTATGTTTAGGTCCCAGGTTCCGTATGGAGTCTCTCAGTTCGGTAATTGCTGCTCTGGAGCAAGGAGAATACCTTTCCGCCATAGACATCAATGGACGCTTACTGCATGTCTCTATCGCCCAGTCTTACCAGCATTTTCTTTGTTTCGCGGTCCATTCACTGCAATACAATTTCCAATTGGCTCTGCCATTTGGCCTCACTATAGCTCCAAGAGTTTTCACCAAATCTTAGCACCCTGTATGGCGATCCTTCGCTTCAAGGGTATTGCCATTATCCCCTACCTAGACAATATTCTTGTGAAGGCTAAATCGCAAAGCAACAAACCGCTTCAGGATCACCTTGGATACCTTAACGTGCTTCAGGTGAATTGTCAACAACAACAAATTTTGCCTGGTCCAAATCCAGCGGATGGAGATTCTGGGCATGATTTTTGACACACATTCGACCACCGTGTATCTTCCGCCAGCGAAGATTCAGCTCTTATGGTCAGAGTATGCGCTCCCTGTATAATCTTCGTAATTGCATGTGATGGATGGGCACAGTTTCATTCTCGCCTCCTCCAGCAGCCATTCTAGCTCACTGGGCCAGCTCCCTATTTCCCCTGGAAAAGAAAATTCTGCTTCCATGCCAAGTTCATGTCCATGGATGCCAGCACCTCGAGATGTGGCGCCATATATGGCTCCTGGATGACTCTGGGTCTGTGGTTCTCCAGGGAATGCCTTTTTACCTAAATTGTAAAGTGATGCGGAATATGTTGGCGCTATATAGATAAAGATTATTATTATACATATCAATGTTCTGGAACTCGGGGCCATTTTTCTGCCACTCTTATTAGTCCCCTCTTCTTCAGGATCACCCAGTTCGGATTCAGTCTGACAACATAGTTACATATTAACATAGTTTGTCAGGCCGAAAAAAGACATAGGTCCATCCAGTTCACCCCATTTGCTAAAGTGTTAAAGTGTTGATCCAGAGGAAGGCAAAAACCCCCATGAGGTAGAAGCCAATTGTCCTCATCTTAGGGAAAAAATTCCTTCCTGACTCCAATCTGGCAATCTGAATAAATCCCTGGATCAACGACCCCTCTCGGGAATCCTAGTCCCTATAACTTGTTATATTACATCTAGAAATGTATCCAGACCTTCTCCAGAATCCTAGTCACTATAACTTGTTATATTACATCTAGAAATGTATCCAGACCCTTCTTCAGAATCCTAGTCACTATAACTTGTTATATTACATCTAGAAATGTATCCAGACCCTTCTTCAGAATCCTAGTCACTATAACTTATTATCACGCTCCAGAAATGCATCCAAGCCCTTCTTGAACTCCGTTACTGAATTCACCATGACAATTTCCTCTGGCAGAGAGTTCCACAGTCTCACCGCTCTAACAGTAAAGAATCCCTGTCTATGTTTATGGAGAAAATTTCTTTCCTCAAGACAAAGAGGATGCCCCCTTGTTCTAGATACAGTCCTGGGTATAAATAAATCTTTAGCGAGATCTCTATATTGGCCCTTAATATATATAAACATATTTATTATGTCCCCCGAAGCCGTCTTTTCTCTAAACTAAATAACCCTAGCCTTGCTAATCTTTCTGGGTATTGCAGTCCACCCAGTCATTTTAATATTTTTGTTGCCCGCCTTTGTACCTGTTCGAGCTCTACATTTCTTTCCTGTGCACTGGTGCCAAAACTGTACACAATATTCCATGTGTGGTCTAACCAGTGACTTGTATAGTGGAAGAATAATGTTCCCATCATGTGCATCTATGCCCCTTTTAATACAACCCATGATCCTATTAGCCTTGGCTGCTGCTGCCTGACACTGGCTGCTACAGTTAAGTTTACTGTCCACCAGGATTCCCAAGTCCTTCTCCATGTCACTTTTACCCAGTGTTTTTCCATTTAACATGTAATCATGTAATGGATTTTTCCTCCCCATGTGCATAACCTTGCATTTATCAGTGTTAAACCTCATCTGCCACTTCTCTGCCCAGGCCTCCAACCTATCCAGATCCCTTTGTAATAACACATTATTCTCTATTGTGTGGATTCCTTTACAGAGCTTAGTATCATCTGCAAAGATCGATATTCTACTGTGCAATCACTGTGTAAGATCATTTATGAAAATATTAAAGAGGATAGGGCCTAATACTGAGCACAGCACTGCCTTATCTGAATAATTAAAGAGGCACTAGCTGTACGGCCAGACCTCCTTTCCCAAAGTCCTCTCTTCCACCGCACTTTACCTCAGCTGCATTTGACTGCATGGCTGTTAAAACCACAATTTTAAAATCTTGTGATCTCTCAGACTTTGTAATTCAAACAAAGATTTGGGCCCGCAAGAAGCGGTTTGCCCGTATTTATTATCGTACCTGGAAATCCTTCTTTGCTCGGTGCGTGCTGTGTGGTTTACCCCACAAGTACTATCTCTCCTACAGCCAGGTCTGGAACATGACTTTGGCTGTTCCTCCGTGAGAGGTCTCTGCCCTCCCTGTTCTTTTCAGAACACCCTGGCCTCCCGTCCTGAGGTCAAGACTTTTTTGTAAGGGGTCACGCGGTCTGTCCCACCTGTTCAGAGGTCGATCAAGCCGTGGAACTTACATCTTGTTGTGAATACCATGCAGATGTCTCCATTTGAACCAAGGTGGGAAGTGTCCCTCCATATACCTTCTTTGAAGGTGGCCTTGCTCGGCAGTGGGGGACAGAGCACCTTGAGTATATGCCCTTGCCCTAGGAGGCTGACACTAGTTGAAAATCAAAGATGTCGGCTCAACTTGAATGGACTATATCCCTTTTACTGATGTCAAACTGCTCCATTTTAATCTAGTGTCCATAGGAGGCATATGCTACTCTTCGGGTCTGCTGCATTTTTTTTTTTAGTTTTATTTCTTTCCTTTCCTTTTCAGGATGTGATTGAGTTTCTTCTGACCTGTTAGGAGGGTCGTCAATGGGGTCACCATGTGACGGTGATTCCCTTGAGGGCATCAGGAAACCAGACAGTTGTTTAGCTGTCTGCTTTTCCTTATGCGCCGGTCACCCATCCCCGCTACTGCCTATGTGTTTTCTTCTTGGATTCCAGTAACCCCACTCGAGTGTAGGTGTTACCAAAGGGGTGGTTACATGCACGCCCGAAGAAGTCTGATTGGTGAGTTTCTCTGTCCTCACTTTGGGGAGGGCTATTTGTGTAATTAAATAGCTTTTTGCTGCCGTGCCACGCTTCGTTTTTGCGCAGCGCTCTGTTTTGTATTCCCTGTTCCCCCCACCCCACTTTTTGGATGCAGTATTTTTTAACTACCCTTCTCAGTGCTGCTGGCAGGACCGTTGCTGTACCGCATGTCCCACTGCTACAGTTGTTTTTTTCTTTGCCTGAGGCCTTCTCTTTACCCCAAGGGGGCTGCAGGTACCGGCCTGTTCTTCCTTCAGCCCATCATGGCACCACCTATGGCAGGCCTCTGGTGACGTTACTAATTTAGTCCCTGGCTTTTTCTTGGACTTAGGCCTCAACTAGGCTGTGCTTTCCCCCGGCCCTGTAATGATCTCTGAGCCATCTTTCCATGCCCTATCCCCTCCCAGGATATGGCAAGGGCCTCAGCAGCCTGGGCTTTTTCTGAAGCGGAGTTTGGACGCCATTTTTGTTAGCAAAACACCTTTGCATTTCTCCAACTACAGCTCCTCCTCTCTCCTGGAGAACATAGCACCTGGGCGTGGTAAGCTGGCCCTTTGGGCAATTTCTCTCCTCCACCTCGCGTTTCCTCCTCATTTACCATGTCCCTTTCCAGGGATGTGACACTAAATCAACCTTGTCCCAAGGCATTGGGAACATTTTTTTTCCTGCTCCCGCTGCCACATAGAGTTTGCATGCGATCAGTCTAGCGCACTCTGCTCCCTTTGCATTGCACTCCAGCCGACCAACACGGAGATGGCCCCTCCTGTCACGAGTCGGCGACCCCGGAACAGGTTAGGTCCCTCTCGCTAGCAGTCGATGACCTTTTCAGGCTATCCCAGGTTAGGCTCTTGGTCATTGACCATCTGTCATCTCTACTTGCTGCCCAACCTAGTACCTCCTAGGGTACTTGGCTTGGCCCATCCCTAGGGGATGGTTCGCGTAAGAGGGCTAGAGTTCCCCGTCCTCTGTCACCTGATCTCTCCCCGGTCAGATTTTGGGTGGATACAGAGGTCTTCTGTCGGGACATGCCTCTTCTGGTGAACCTTCTGACTCAGAGCTAGACAGGGATGATGGAATGGCAGCTTATCTGGGATGTCAGAGAGTCACTCTATATTAACCTCTTAAGCCCCAGGCCTGAAAAGTAGGCATTATTTTATGCGGGAGAAGCTGAACTTTTTGGGGGCATAGTTTGAGTTCACACATAAATTATTGCAGAATTTTTTTCTGTTTTTTAAAATATTTTTTTAAACCATTCACAGTTCACACTAAATAACTTGTTAGACTAATTCTACAGCTTATTACGGTCATGTAGATATCTAGGGCGACATGTATGTACAGGGCTGCGCTGGAAGTCTGGCATGTTTTCACCCCAAAAACTGGCGCAGCCCTGTTAGCTTTATTTTTAATCAGTCGCATTCGAATATTAGGCGCATTACAAAGCGGCCGCTGCACTTTGTAATGCGCCTGAGATTGGGGGGCATGCTGGAGGCGTGTGGTACTACAACCGTATGAATCTACACATTTATGACTGTTTATCGGCAAATCCAGGCACATTACTGCTGTAGCAGGTAGACCACTTTAAAAGTGGTTTATCTGAGCCAGAATTGACGCAAAGCACCAAAAGGCCGTTCTGCCAAGCTTCCCTCAGCCTGAGGGTTTTTTCCCCACCTGAAGTTTTTTCATCATTTTCAGGAGATCTTGATGGCCCAAATTGATGTTGCCAGTGTCCAGGAATTTGTTCCTATTTTGTATCTCAAAAGTCTAAATTGTCATGGGTGGATTCCCAGATTCCACTTGGAATCACTTAGGTCAGGGATTGTCTCAGAAGTAGGTCAAAGTTTTCTGCTCCATAGACATCCGAGTCGCTCCCCTGCACATTCCTAATGTCCTTTTTGTACTTCCCATCATTTGATTCATAGGGAGACACAGATTCCTCCCTCTTTTTGTCTTATTTTTTTTTATTGTTATTTTTCCTTGGAATTGGACTGTTATTTTCTTTCTGCTATGACTTTTGCACCAACTGAGTAGCCTGCCTTCAGTAGGAGGGATAAAGTCCATCTAGGCGGAGCCGACATGTTTGGTTTCTGCGAGGTGAGGGCTTATTACCAAAGTGCTGTGTCCCCCAATGAATCAGACGAGGAAAGGATTTTACGGTACGTACAAAAATCCAAATTTCTTGTGGCCATTACATTCATCCGATGTGTGCCAGAACTGACGACTCTTTCATGTAGATCTCCCTATTTTAGTTTGTCATAAGGACAAGGTCATTCTATGTCCTGTGCCTTTGTTTCACCCCAAGGTGGTTTCCCCATTTCACCTTAATGAGGACATAATACTTTTCTCATTTTGCCTCGCACCCTCGGAAGCCGTCTCTGCATTGTGTGGATGTTGTCAAGCTGTTCAGATCTATCTCATTGCCACTGAATCTTTAAGGTGCTCTGACTCCCTTTTTGTTCCAGAGGGCTCACGTAGAGGTCTGGCGGCATCTAAGGCTACCATTGCACACTGTATCCTATCTGCAAACTCGGAAGCCTACTGAGCCAGGCTTGAACTTCCATTTCAGGTCACTGCTCATTCCACTTGAGCGGTCGGTGCCTCCTTGCTGGTACAGCATCATGCTTCAGCTTCACAGGTCTGCAAAGCTGCGACCTGGGCTTCATTTCATACTTTTACTAAATTCTTCCAAATCATACCTTGTCCTCGACTGAAGCAAGCCTCAACCGTAAGGTACTTCAGGCAGCAGCGTGCTAACTGACTCGTAGTGCTGTCAGTTTTTTCTTTCTCATTTCTTACCCACCGTCAGAAACTACTTTTGGCCATACCAAGGTGCTATGTCACCTAATGATCTTGACGAGAAATTCAGATTTTTGTACTTACTGTAAAATCCTTTTCTCGTCTGATTCACTGGGGGGAATAGATCGTTCCCTTTTTTTTTGTTTATTTCCGATTCTCATTGTGACATTCTCTCCCTGGAATTGGGCTATAGTTTATCCTTTCTGCTACAGTTTTTGTACCAACTTAGTATCCTGGCATCAGTAGGAGGGATCTAGTCCATCCAGGCGGAGAAAACACTTTTGGTTCATGCTTAGTATCAGCCTCCTAGTGGGAGAGCTTATACCCCTGGTCCTGTCCCCCCATTTATTCAGACATGAAAAGGATTTTACGGTAAGTATTAAAATCCAAATTTTTTGATGGTATGGTCCAATTAAAATTATAATATTTTGATGATGAGGATATTTGTATAAGGCCTCCACACATCTGCTGTTGCTGCTCAATCTCAAGCAAGTCTACCAAAGTACATTTACTACTTTTGATAATCTCTCTACTCTGCCCACTCTCTTCTGTCGTCTCAGATAACAGCGGGTACAGGGCGGGATTGTACAAGGGAGCTGGGCTGCCGCAAAGGCAGTACAGGGGATACTGCTATACGGGGCCCGTAGAAACAAGGGGGCCCGCTTCAAGCAGGCCCTCTTATTTCATAAACTAGCCGGCCTGGACATAGGCCCCGCCGCACTGCTGACTGTCCGCAGGGGCCTGTGCGGTTCAGCGTGTGAGGAGAGGGAGCCGTGTTCCGATCACAGGAGTGAGTGCTCTTTTCATTAATACAGCTATAGCAGCAGCGTCTCTCACTTCCTTCCAGTTCTCATGCAGCCCGTGATCGGAGTCGGCCCCTCCTCTCTCTCTCTGCCAGCAGGAGTAACTGAAGCGCCAATAAAATTGCCAAACTTCATCATGTGAGGCCATGACAGATGGAAGAACATGAAATGAAGTCCGTCCATCCATTCAAAAGCCAAGAGATGGACGTTCAGGCAAAATATCAGAGTCAACAAGTCATCTCATGAGAAGGTCTATCAGTTCTAACGTGACAGACACAGCAGTGGAGGTGGCTCGTAGGCTTCGTAAGAGTGAGATCACAGACGTCCATGCAAGCACTGTGCAACACGTATTACACAGGTTTGGAATGATGTCAAGAAAAAAGGGGAAGAAGCCTCGACTGGAAACGGATGGTTTGGAGCGATGAGATGAAAGTCAATAGACCGGGCTCTGATGGGGGCAAATGGGTTTGGAAGAATCAAGAGAAAAGGGGGTAAACAGAGCAAGAAATTGAAGAACTTGTCAAGTTCGTTGGAGGAAGTCTGATGATATGGGGATGTTTTACAGCCAAAGATTTTGGATAATTGACCAGGATCGATGTTGATATCAATTCTGAGATATATGTGATTGTTCTACAGCATGATTTAATTAATATAAATGAGTAATATTGGTATGAAAAGGAAAACATAGTGTTCCAGTAGGACTACGATCCGAAGCATATGTTGGAGATGGAAAGGTTCAATGATAATGAGGTAGAGTTGCTGTATTTGCCTCTACAGTCCCGGACCTCAACCCAATCGAACACTTGTGGGTAGAGTTGAAGAAAAAACTATATTCGTATCCAAGTCCAGTATGTACCAACATTGGGAATGTAGTGCTGTAAAAAGATCAGAACACAAGCGCACTCCTGAGTAGCAGAGCAGAAGTATAAGATGAAATGTAAAATACTGGATCTGCTCACCTACGATGGTTGTACATGAATGGTACAACACACAATAAGAGCTTATGAACCAATTCTGGTTCTAGTTTGAAATCCACAAATGCAGCCAGTCCACTTGAAAACAAGAGGGAGTTCAAAGATTCAAATCTCCACAGCAGTATGTATCCAAAGATCAAACAAAGTGGGATTAGCACTGGTGGATTATGTTTAAAAGACACTAGGTATCATTACTACTAAAACATTGTCATTTATTCAGAGCTAAAAACATATAGACCACGCGTTTCATAAACAGCGTGTTTGCTTCATCAGGTCATAGAGAAACAGTGAGAGTTCTGAGATTTTGTAAAAGCCCGGGACCTCAGATCGAGGCTGGGAGATCTTGTTACCTGGGATCAGATTTTGGTCAAGACATGCTTGAATCTGATCCAGAGCATGCCCAGAAGGATTCAGGCAGTATTAAAAGCCAAAAGGTGGATTTACCAAATACTAACAAAATAATAAAAGTTAACATTTTGATTTTTAGGAGCAAAATAGTAACAATGCAGTAACCTCACAACTCAGAACTCAGCAGATGCTAAATATTTGCAAGTCAAATTTATGTATAAGATAAGTAAGATGATTGTCTATAAAATGACGGTAGCTTCATGTACAAAACTGTAGTGGATGATAAGATATGGAACCTGAAGTCAAAAGATCAAAACATTGTTACCATGTATGGTCAATGTATGTTCTACCTATATAGCTTGCTTATTGTATCACAAGGGTGATAAAAAGCCTGATGTTACCATTTTACTACAGTAAAGTTATCACTTAAACATGCGCCATCTATGAGGGAGTCAGGAGTCGGAGGTTTGGGAAATTGAGGAGTCTGAGTTGGTGCTTTGGCTTCCTTACTCCACAGACCTGTAAAATAGTGCCTATATAAACAAAACATAACACTCGAATATATCCACATACAAAAGTGTATGTTTTATTTGGCACTTATAGAAACACGATATAACAGAATGATGCGTTTCTCGAGCTGCCCGTGGCTCGCTTCCTTAAGTTCAACATAATATTATGAGTCAATTAGTTGTTTGAATCTAAATCGAGCTGCGCATCAAGGGTTGGTGAAACCTCCCATGGTTGAACAGCTGCAGGAGGTTACATAGTTACATAGTTACATAGTTTGTCAGGCCGAAAAAAGACATGCGTCCATCCAGTTCAGCCCATTTATTAAAGTGTTGCTAAAGTGTTAAAGTGTTGATCCAGAGGAAGGCAAAAAACCCCATGAGGTAGAAGCCAATTGACCTCATGTTAGGGAAAAAATTCCTTCCTGACTCCAATCTGGCAATCGGAATAAATCCTTGGATCAACGACCCCCCTCTAGAATCCCGGTCACTATAACTTGTTATATTACATCTAGAAATGTATCAAGCCCCTTCTTCGGAATCCTAGTCACTATAACTTGTTATGTTATCACTCTCCAGAAATTCATCCAATCCCTTCTTGAACTCTGTTAGTGAATTCACCATGACAATTTCCTCTGGCAGAGAGTTCCACAGTCTCACCGCTCTAACAGTAAAGAATCCCTTTCTATGTTTATGTAGAAACTTTATTTCCTCAAGAAGTAGAGGATGCCCCCTTGTTCTAGATACAGTCCTGGGTATAAATAAATCTTTAGCGAGATCTCTATATTGGTCCTTAATATATTTAAACATATTTATTATGTCCCCCGAAGCCGTCTTTTCTCTAAACTAAATAACCCTAACCTTGCTAATCTTTCTGGATATTGCAGTCCACCCAGGCCTTTAATTATTTTTGTTACCTGCCTTTGCACCTGTTCAAGCTCTACAATGTATTTCCTATGCACTGGTGCCCAAAACTGTAAACAATATTCCATGTGTGGTCTAACCAGTGACTTGTATAGTGGGAGAATAATGTTCCCATCATGTGCATCTATGCCCCTTTTAATACACCCCATGATCCTATTAGCCTTGGCAGCTGCTGCCGGACATTGGCTGCTACAGTTAAGTTTACTGTCCACTAGGATTCCCAAGTCCTTCTCCATGTCACTTTTACCCAGTGTTTTTCCATTTAACATGTAATCATGTAATGGATTTCTCTTCCCCATGTGCATAACCTTGCATTTATCAGTGTTAAACCTCATCTGCCACTTCTCTGCCCAGGCCTCCAACCTATCCAGATCCCTTTGTAATAACACATTATCCTCCATTGTGTGGATTCCTTTACAGAGCTTAGTATCATCTGCAATGATCGATATTCTACTGTGCAATCCCTGTGTAAGATCATTTATGAAAATATAGGTTCTCTGTATGAGAAGCAGCATGAGGGGAGCGTCTTGAGATGCTGCCCTGAAGACGCTGACCGCAGGCATTGCGATGCTCTGATAGCTTTCTGCATAGGAGGCTGTCGGAGCAACGGACCCTAGAGCACTGCTGGGAGTAGAAGTTGGGTACTTTAGAATTCTAAACACACAGACCTCACATTCAGCATGTATTGCTGGGAGGGAAACATCCACATGAGAGAAGTCTGAGACTAGAAGCGGGCTGCAAACGGAATATCAGGTAATCTGACATTGAATAAGGGATAAGACTACTTGGTGCAATTATTATTATTTTTTTTTACTCAAGCTAACTCCTGCACCATCTATTATCATACTTGCCAACCCTCCCGGATTGGGCTGGGGGGTCCCACAAATGGGGGTTCCTTCCCTCCCTTCAGAAGGGTTGGTGAAACCTCTCGCGACTTAACAGCTGCAGGAGGTTATTTGTGTCAGAAGCGGCATCAGAGCAGCTTCCTGAGATGCTGTCCTGAAGCCACTGACTGCCGACAGCGCGATAGCTTGCTGCATAGGAGGCTATCGGAGCAATGAACCCCATAGCATTGCTGGGAGGAGGGTGCGGGACTTAGCGGGAGCTGCAAAACTTTTTCCCCTCCTCCAGCAGAGCAGCATCTGAAGATTCTGGCAGCTCCACAGCAGGACAGGTGAGTACAGGGAGGGGGGAAGATGTGTGTCGTGGAGGGGGAGATAAGTGTGTAATTGTGTGTTTGGGGGTGGGATGTGAGTGAATTTGTGTGTGGGGGGAGGGCTGTTTGTGTTTAAATGTGCGTATGGACTGCGGTCTGTTTCTGGCAGTCGCAGGGGTCAAGAAACAGTCCGCAGGGGGCAGAAGTTGCCTTCTGCTCCTTGTCTCTTGCCCCTTGCAGTCTGTCTCTGGCGGTCGCAGGGCGTAGCAGACAGGCCACAGGGGAAAGAAGTTGCACTCTGCTCCCTGTCTCCTTTCCCCTTTTCTCTGTCTCTGGTGGAAGACCCAGCCACGACACATTTTTAATGTCCTGGTGGACGGAAGAAGGTTGTCACTCAGGACTTTATGGTACATGGTTCAAGAAAAAATGGTCACGCACACCTTTTTCATAGCACGATAGAGTGGGTGCTTAACATGGAAAAGGCCAGAATAGCCAAATTACTAATAGAATGTATCCACGGCACACCAAAATAGGCTTGCAAAAGTATATATAATTTTATTCATAAGGGCATAGGATCATTCCAGTTATCAAAATATTGTATGTTGAGAACACAGCATACTAAACAAGTGCTTTACATCAATACAATTAAATGAGCATTGGGGAAACTGTTGTCTATAACAAGTGACGTTTCGGCAATGTGCCTTTTTCAAGTGACTTCTGTATGAGAAAAGACATAACAGTGTCAATGACAAAAAATAAAATGTATATGATAATATAAAAGATCCATATGCAAATGGATATAAATATCTATATATATATATATGTATATATATACAGGGCTGTGGAGTCGGAGTCGGTGCCTATTTTGCAGGAGTCGAAGTCATCATAAAATGGACTGACTCCCAAAATATATAATTAGTTGGTACAGTTAGTTCGATGCAGGGCAAAGAGCAAGAGGAATTGGGTCCAGCCAGTGCTACTGCTCCCATATCTTCAGCCTTATCACATGAGGAGTGTAATTGATGACATGGAGCAGGCAAAGTTCTGCCCCAGGGGAAAAGATCCCGCTTCCATGGCAAACAGATTTCAGCAAAAATTTTCACCTGCTTTCAAGAAGTAGAAAAGTTCAACCATTCATCAAAACTGACTGTGCCTGAGACAATTCCTTTATGCCATGATATTGTTAGAGATGTTGCCCCTGTGGTCACCGCTTTGGCCCTAACCCAAGTTACATAGTTTGTCAGGCTGAAAAGTTAGTGTAGAGAGGCCGTTCTCTAGCCTGGAAATAATGAGATCAGATGTGAGGTCATTTATGCAGGATCTGATGGAGGCAATATTATTTCTCAGAACAAATTCAGAGACTCCACAAATGCTCCTGCAGTGTTTTGCATATTTACAATTTTTTTGTGTTCTAAAGTCATATTCAATAAATATATTTTACACGGACAAGCAAAATGGTAACATTGTTTTGAACTTGTGACTTTCAGGCTCCATATCTCTCCATCCACTACAGCTTTGTACATGAGGCTACTGTAATTTTATATGCAGTCATCTTACATCTTATACATAAATTTGAGTTGCAAGTATTTAGCATCTGCTTAGATCTGCAGATTCTTTCCTGTAACTGCTTTGTTATTGTTTTGCTCCTAAAAATTAAAATGTTAATTTTTATTATTTTGTTAGTATTTGGGAAATCCACCTTTTCGTTTTCAATACTGTCTAATTCCTTCTGGACTCTGGATCAATTTCAAGCATGCCTTGATTAAAATCTGATCCCAGGTCTCTTCTACACATTCCCAATGTTGGTGCAGACTGGACTTGGATACAAATACAGCTTTTTCTTCAACTCTACCCACAAGTGTTCAAAAGATCAAAACATTGTTAACATCTTGCTTGTCAGTGTCTGTTCTACCTAACTAGTTTGATTATTGTATCATAAGGTGATAAAAAGCCTGATGTTACCATTTTACTACAGTAAAGTTATCACTTAAACATGCGCCATGTATGAGGGAGTCGGGAGTCGGAGGTTTGGGAAATTGAGGAGTCGGGGCTTTGGCTTGCCGACTCCACAGCCCTGTATATACATGTATATATACACACACATCAACATATGGGAAGATGGGATAGACATAAATAGTAGGGAGATGGAAAAGAACAGCATGTGTAGAAAAAGTAAAAAATATGAATATTGGTCTTACCAAATCTGGATACAGAAATAGGATAAATAAATTGTGAATAATTGTGCAGTAGATGCTGGTGGAGATAAATGGATAAACTAAATCAGAAATGAGTATGAAGATACTTGAAACGAAGGTGAACAGGAGATAATATATAGGAGATACTATACATACCACGTAGGAATGTCATAGTGGTGGATAGTGGTGGAAGTAGGAATAAATGTCCTGGCTAAGGGGAAAGAGGATATAATGAGAGAGTGCCAAAGCATCTGGTGAAGTCTGTGTGAAGGAGAAAGACGCGCTTATTACCTGGAGCAGGGAGAACATGGACAAGACGTCCAGAGTGTACAGGGGAGCTGCCGGCACTGCTCGCAGCAGCGAGCGGACGGAAAAAGCCTCTCGCGCATGCACAGAGCAGTCTGCGTGTGCGCGTTGGGTTAGTAGAAGCCAGAATGCTAATAGCCGACTGCGCATGCGTGGGAATATGTGCGCACGTGGTATGTATCAGTACGGTGTCGGGAAGAAGGAGCGCTGCTGTTAAGGGACAATGTACAGGAAGGATAGAAAGAGAGTGTGTAGGGAAGGAAAAGAAGTAGCATGAAACAAATTACAAAGGACTAAGATAAAGGCAGAAAAAAGGGGGGATGTGTCACTATGACAGAAACAGGAGAGGTAAGAGGAGATAAAATAGAAAGGAGGTGCTAGACGACCACAGAGAAAACAAGAGAAGTGTATGAGAGTACCCCGGCTAGTATACATCATGTAATCTGTAAATAAAATAAACAAGGGGTCAATCTAGTGTATATAGACACTAATAAACATCACAAAGAACAATAATACAGAAATTTGTGCAAAAATATATGCATATGTAAGTCCAATACATAAAAGGCATCAAATGTCACAAAAAGAAAGATTTGATCTGTATACACTGGATTGACCCCTTGTTTATTTTATTTACAGATTACATGATCTATACTAGCCGGGGTACTCTCATCAACTTCTATTGTTTTCTCTGTGGTCGTCTATCACCGCCTATCTATTTTATCTCCTCTTACCTCTCCTGTTTCTGTCATAGTGACACGTCCCCCCTTTTTTCTGCCTTTATCTTAGTCCTTTGTAATTTGTTTCCTGCTGGTTCTTTTCCTTCCCTATACACTCTCTTTCTATCCTTCCTGTACATTGTCCCTTAACAGCAGCGCTCCTTCTTCCCGACACCGTACTGATACATACCACGTGCGAACATACTCCCACGCATGCACAGTCGGCTATTAGCATTTTGGCTTCTACCAACCCAACGCGCACGCGCGGACTGCTCTGCGCATGCGCGAGAGGCTTTTTTCGGCCGCTCGCGGCTGCGAGCAGTGCCGGCAGCTTACCTGTACACTCTGGACATCTTGTCCATGTTCTCCCTGCTCCAGTTAATAAGCGCGTCTTTCTCTTTCACACAGACTTCACCAGATTCTTTGACAATCTCTCATTATATCCCTTAGCCAGGACATTTATTCCTACTTCCACCACTATCCACCACTGTGACATTCCTACGTGGTATGTATAGTATCTCCTATATATTATCTCCTGTTCACCTTTGTTTCAAGTATCTTCATACTCATTTCTGATTTAGTTTATCCATTTATCTCCACCAGCATCTACTGCACAATTATTTACCATTTATTTATCCTATTCCTGTATCCAGATTTGGTAAGACCATTATTCATATTTTTTACTTTTTCTACACATGCTGTTCTTTTCCATCTCCCTACTATTTATGTCTATCCCATCTTCCCATATGTTGATGTGTGTGTGTGTGTGTATATATACATATATATATATATATATTTATGTATATAGATATTTATATCCGTTTGCATATGGATCTTTTATTCAGTATTATCATATACATTTTATTTTTTGTAATTGATACTGTTATGTCTTTTCTCATACAGATGTCACTTGAAAAAGACACATTGCGGAAACGTCTCTTGTTATAGACATCAATTTCCCCAATGCTCATTTAATTATATTGATGTAAAGCACTTGTTCAGTATGTTTTCTGTGTTTTTAACACACAATACTTTGATAACTGGAATGATCCTATACACTTATGAATAAAATTTTATATAATTTTGCAACTCTACTTTGGGGTGCCGTGGATACATTTTATGGTACATGGCTCCATCCATTCTCCCATTGATGCAGTGAAGTAGTCCTGTGCCCTTAGCAGATAAACATCCCCAAAACATAATTTTTCCATCTCCACGCTTGACATTGGTGACGGTTCTTTGGGTCTTTGGCAGCATTTATCTTCCTCCAAAAACGACAAGTTGAGTTAATGCCAAAGAGCTCAATTTTTTTCTCATCTGATCACAGCACCTTCTCCCAATCACTCACAGAATCAAAATCAAACTTAAGAACATGGTTATATAAATAAAAATTACTTTCACTTGCATCTAAACCATTGGAGTGTGGTTTTATTTTCGTATTCTATAGCGGTGGAACAAGCCCAACCACCAGCACCCACTAAAAACCCCCTGATGTGGGAATCCACAAGAGTGCTGCCCATAATATATAAAAAAAAAAAAAAAATAGATAAACGCTCACCAGGGAACTCAGGCAATCAGAGGTTGTGCAAATAATCCTTCCACACACGGTGCTACGGAAGCGGACATCCGGCTGTAGACGTCTTAGCTGCAGGCTTGTATAGAAAGAGATAAATTCTGGAACTCGTGCTCCAGATTCGGGTAAAGTAGAAAAAACGCACTTTATTGGGTAAACAGTAAAAACAATTAAAAATCCATCGCTATAATTTACGCGTTTAGAGCCAGTTCCTGGGCTCTTAGTCGTAATATACACAAAGCAATGCTCCAACCCCTTAAATACCCTCCCAGATCACAAGCATAGAAGCACCTAAAAATGAACTCTTAATATGCTACAAATAATGTTAAACGTATGTCAAAAAGCAACGGCATATATCTGAGACAAAAAACAAAACAAAAAAAACCCAGAAAAATACATAATCAAAAACACAGTACGATACAAGATGTACATCAAAGAATTTGTTTAATACAAATATAGAAGGTCCGACCTGTAGTTTAATCCCTGAGGGAAACGGGTGTCCAGAGTAAGGATCCAGTAAGCCTCACAATATGTGAGGGATTTCCTCCAATCACCACCCCGTATAGGTCTTTTAACCCCTTCTATAGCTCTTACGCTAAAGAATGTCATGTCACTTTGATTAATCTCCTTAAATTGTTTAGCAGCTCCCGAAAGATTTTTTATGTTGGGATATTTTATGTCATGTACGTGTTCCCTGATCCGGACGTGTAATGATCTCGTCGTGCAGCCTATATATTGTAGGTTGCACTGTTCACACCAGATCATATAAATGACGTATGTGCTATGGCAATTAAAAAAACTGGTAATAGGATAGGTCTGACCTGTGACACAAGATGTAAATTCAGAACTTTTGATCATGTACTTGCATAAACTGCATCTACTTGTTCCGCACTTAAAGGAACCCGTAAAGTTTAACCACCGGGACTTACGATTATTTTCTGTGACAGGGAAAAAACTCGGGGAAATCATATTATTACCAATAGCTCGAGGTCTGGAAGCAACGAACTCACATCCTCCCTTAAGAATAGTATGTAAAATAGGGTCAACAGAAAGTATAGGTAAATATTTACGTATGATATTAACAACCTGTATATTGGCAGCTATATGAGTAGTGAAACATAAAGAATGTTTCCCTTGTTTGTTACCATCTGTCTTGGAACTATGTAACAAAGTTGTTCTTTCCTGTTTTCTACCTTCTTAATCGCCCTATGGATCAACCATGGTTTGTATTCCCTTTCCTGTAATCTATGTGTGATAATTGTTGTTTCTTTCTCAAAATCCTCTGTTTTGCTGCAGAGGGGTTATCAAATTCACGAGATGATCTCATGGCTGGCAATCTATCAGATATACCCCGGGCTTCAAAAAACATGGGTAGAATCAGGGGGCACGCACGTCCACCAAACGTGTCCGGAGGGCGGGCAAAAGACACAAGAGGCCCACCATTAAGTTACCAGACGAGACAACCCCTGAGATTCCCCCAGAGAACCTAGATGAGGAGAGTAATCCCAATATATCTAGTACAGTGTTAAATCTCTCAGCATGTATTTTGACTACTGATCAGGTCAATGTTTTGAGCAAAGGATTGAATTATGTTCCTTCAGTAGATTTTCATTTGTTTAATACAATAAAAGATGTTAATCGCTTCATAAGATTACTTACGGTAAAAAAAACATTTTTTCTCTGAGGATTCATGCAAACAAGTAGTACATGATAAACATACTGTTCGTCAGAATTTCTTTCCTAAGGGTTTAAATTTTGCTGAACAGAGATCAATCCTTATGCTTGAAAGTCTTGATGACGATTTGTCTAGCATAGCAAATGTAGAAATGGATGATGTAACACTGCAATACACCAAAAATATGGATTTTTATCCTATCAACTCCAGAGCCAAGGTAATGGATGATTTTCAGTCACTGGTAGAATTGGAATTAAGGGATCTTTATATAAATAAACAATCAGGACACAAAAATCTTACCTTCAGAGAAAACAGTGCTCTGAGAGAGTTGAAGGATAATCCGTATTTGGTGATACGCCCTTCGGACAAGGGTAGTATGGTAGTAGTCATGGATAGGGATCTATATTCCCGGGAGATCAAATGCATGTTAGAAGATAGTGAGCTTTATAGAAAACTTCCCTCTGATCCTATTAAATGTTTCACTAAACAGATGGACAGATTGCTAGATGAGGGAGTTGCACTAAATGTTATTACATTAAAACAGAAAGAGGGTTTGTCCACCAAATTTCCCAAGACACCTATTTTTCATGCTTTTCCCAAGGCTCATAAGGGAATTTTTCCACCTCCTTTAAGGCCCATCATTTCTGGTATAGGATCTATATTTGAAAATCTAAGCAGTTGGTTAGATCAACATCTGCAACCTATAGTTTTTCGTTCGCCCAGCTACCTAAGGGATTCTAGGGATGTTTTGAACATGCTTGATACAGTTTTTTGGAAACCGTCATTTATGTGGGTTTCCTGCGATATTGTCTCGCTCTATACATCCATTCCACAGACTTTGGCTGTTCAAGCACTCACTTGTCAACTCAACAGATACACTAAGTATGAGGATAATTTAAAACAGTACATCATTATGGTCACTGAATTCCTTTTAGAACATAATTATTTTCAATTCAAACAGGATTTTTTTCTTCAAATTCAAGGATGCCCCATGGGATCCTGTTTCTCCCCATCACTGGCCAATATCTATGTATCGTGGTGGGAAGAGAAATATATCTATTCGGTTGACAATGTTTTTGCTGAGGATATTTTTCTATATTCTAGATATATAGATGATACCTTATTAATTTGGAAGGGACCATCTTCTTCAATATCTAAATTTGTATACTACATCAATAACAATCGAGAAAATCTCAGATTTACATATGAATACAGAGACAACACAATTACCTTTCTAGATCTAAAATTAGCAGGTGATGTTACTAGTGGCAAAATACATTCTTGCTCATATAGGAAACCCATTTCTGGAAATGGCCTTTTGTGTGCTTCCAGTTGTCATCCTAGGCATATTATCAATAACCTACCAGTAGGTGAGTTTCTTCTGGCCCGAAGAAACTGCAGCAAAACAGAGGATTTTTAGGAAAGAAAGAACAATTATCACACATAGATTACAGGAAAGGGAATACAAACCATGGTTGATCCATAGGGTGATTAAGAAAGTAGAAAACAGGGAAAGAACAACTTTGTTACATAGTTCCAAGACAGATGGTAACAAACAAGGGAAACATTCTTTATGTTTCACTACTCAGTATAGCTGCCAATATACACAGGTTGTTAATATCATACGTAAATATTTATCTATACTTTCTGTTGACCCTATTTTACGTACTATTCTTAAGGGAGGATGTGAGTTCGTTGCTTCCAGACCTCGAGCTATTGGTAATAATATGGTTTCCCCGAGTTTTTTCCCTGTCACAGAAAATAATCGTAAGTCCCGGTGGTTAAACTTTACAGGTTCCTTTAAGTGCGGAACAAGAAGATGCAGTTTATGCAAGTACATGATCAAAAGTTCTGAATTTACATCTTGTGTCACAGGTCAGACCTATCCTTATTACCAGTTTTTTTGAATTGCCATAGCACATACGTCATTTATATGATCTGGTGTGAACAGTGCAACCTACAATACATAGGCTGCACAACGAGATCATTACACATCAGGATCAGGGAACACGTACATGACATAAAATATCCCAACATAAAAAATCTTTGGGAGTGCTAAAAAACTTTAAGGAGATTCATCAAAGTGACAAAGACATTCTTTAGAGTAAGAGCTATAGAGGGGTTAAAGACCTATACGGGGTGGTGATTGGGAAATCCCTCACATATCGTGAGGCTTACTGGATCCTTACTCTGGACACCCGTTTCCCTCAGGGATTAAACTACAGGTCGGACACTTCTATATTTTGTATTAAACAAATTCTTTGATGTGCATCTTGTATCGTATTGTGTTTTTGATTATGTATTTTTCTGGGGTTTTTTTGTTTTTTTTTGTCTCAGATATATGCCGTTGCTTTTTGACATACGTTTAACATTATTTGTAGCATATTAAGGGTTAATTCTCAGGTGCTTCTATGCTCGTGATCTGGGAGGGTATTTAAGGGGTTGGAGCATTGCTTTGTGTATATTACGACTAAGAGCCCAGGAACTGTCTCGAAACGCGTAAATTATAGCGATGGATTTTTAATTGTTTTTACTGTTTACCCAATAAAGTGCGTTTTTTCTGCTTTACCTGAATCAGGAGCACGAGTGCCGGAATTTATCTCTTTCTATACAAGCCTGCAGCTAAGACGTCTACAGCCGGATGTCCGCTTCCGTAGCACCGTGTGTGGAAGGATTATTTGCACAACCTCTGATTGCCTGAGTTCCCTGGTGAGCGTTTATCTATTTTTTTTTTTTTTTTTTTTATATATAATGGGCAGCACTCTTGTGGATTCCCACATCAGGGGGTTCTTAGTGGGTGCTGGTGGTTGGGCTTGTTCCACCGCTATATAATACGAAAATAAAACCACACTCCAATGGTTTAGATGCAAGTGAAAGTAATTTTTATTTATATAACCATGTTCACGCTCCGGGTATAAATCATAATTACAAGTCACATAAAGTTGCGTGATGTTTTGGTCAAAAGACCTTAATCATACATGTCACAAGAGGTGATAGACTGGTAGAGAATGAAAACAGCCATGGCCGTGAGCTAATGATGTGAGTGAGCTGATGATAATCAGTGTGTCTGTTGGCGAATCATTCAGGTGTTCATTGGCAACCTTCAGACAGGCCTGCACATGTGCCTTCTAGAGCAGGGGGACCTTGTGGGCACTGCAGGATTTTAAACCATCACGGCTTAATGTGTTGCCAATGGTTTTCTTGGCGACTGTCGTCCCAGCTGCCTTGATATCATTAACAAGTTCCCCCCGTGTAGTTTTAGGCTCTCATCTTCCTCATGATCAATGATAACGCACGAGTTGAGATTTTGCATGGTGCCCCAGATCAATGTCGTTTGAAAGTCATTTTGTATTTCTTCCATTTTCTTACTATTGCACCAACAGTTGTCTCCTTCTCACCCAGCATCTTACTTAGTTGTAGCCCATTACAGCTTTGTGCAGGTCTATGATCTTGTCCCTGACATCCTTAGAAAGCTCTTTGGTCTTGCCCATGTTGTAAAGGCAAGAGTCTGACTGATTAATTGAGTCTGTGGACAGGATACTTTTATAAAGGTGACTATTTAAGACAGCTGTCTTTAATGCAGGTAACAAGTTGATTAGGAGCGTCTAACTCGTCTGTAGGAGCCAGAACACTTAGGGTATGTTCACATGGCGTAATTTCGGCGCACATTTCTCCATGTATTTGCGCTTAATACGTGGCGAGATGCGCGCTGCAATTACGGTAATCCATAGCTCTAGAGAACTATGGATTACCACCTCGTCCCCCCGTGCATACAATACGATCGTATTGTACACGTGGGGAGATACGTGACATGTCAGCGCAAGCTCCCGAAACACCCGGCGTATTGCGGCGTGTACTGTATGCGCCGCAACACACCGTGTGAACATACCCTTAATGGTTGGTAGGGGATCAAACTTCTTTCTCTCAGCAAAAAGCAAATACATTTATATAATTTATACAATGTGATTTTCTGGATTTTATTTTGAACATTCTATCTGTCAATGTTCAAATTAACCTACCCTGAAAATTATAGACTGTTCATGTCTTTTTCAGTGGGCAAACTCAGCAAGGGATCAAATAATAATTTCCTTCACTGTATGATACTAAAAACCAAATCTGCTAACAGATTATCCAGTTGGGGCTGTGTAGAGAGTAAAGAGCAGAAGACCTTGGGCTGCTCCCTTAAAAGGAATCCCGATTCGAATGTAAAAAGTATATTAAAAAAAAAAAAAAAAAAAAGAGCTTGTTTTGTATGGTAGAAAGGGGCAGAAGTATGAATTCTGAGCATAAATTTGGAAATCAGTTGATCTTTAATTTTCTTCAACGACATTCAGCACGTGTAGAGCACTGCTGAAGAAACAAATTGTAAGACAAGGTTGCTGCTATCTCTTTCTGCAGATTTTAGAGTGTTGCAAATGGGGTTGGGAGGGTTGCGTTATCCAGGGTAAAGAGTTTCTAAAGATATAAAGTTTTTTTTGTAATATTTGGTAGCTAGTTTGGGACAGAAGAAGAGATAAATTTGGGTCAATGAAGACTGTATGTGTGTATAAATTCCTAAGTGTTGATAGCAGGGGCGTTGCTAGGCTGTTTCATTCGGAGCACAAGCCCCGAATCTATTACTTACCAACTGTCCCGGAAGTTCCGCGAGCCTCCCGCAAGTAGGGGAAGTTTCCTGGACCCAGGGACAGCTGGTAAATATCCTGTAGCCCAACGGCAGCCTGGGGCTCTTTAATCAAGAGCAGCGCAGGGGCAGCGTCATCAGACACTGCCCAAAAGCACTGAATGCAGGGGCCGCCTGCCCGGCAACTACACTGTGAAGCCTGTGCTCACAGTCTGATTGATGGGTGAGGGGCCGCGGAGCAGGCAGCCAAACTATTTGTCCCGTGCCTGCTTCCTCCTCCCCCCTCCCCTCTGTACAATGCTAGAGGGTCGGCGAGGAGAGGCTGGAGGGAGGGGGTGAGCCACCAAGAGAGAAGAAGCCCTCACATCACTGCCAGCAGCAGCTATGTCACCATGTGCAGTGGAGTGCGTGAAGCAATGGTTCAGGTGAGCAGGGTACAAAGGGTCAGCAGCTGCTGGAGATCAGAAGATTGTACCTGCTTTCTCCCACAGTTTTTCTGCCTCCTGCTGTGGTGTCCCCTCTGTGCTCTCCATAGAGAAATTCCCCAATATACAGTGCAGGGTCATCCTGTGACATCTCCACCATACACAGAGAGCAGGCAGGTCTTTATTCTTTTCGTTTTGGGTCACACTGTGCTGTGGCCCCTTTTGGGACCTCTGTTGGGATATGTGAAAATATGGGAAAAACATATCCCAACAGATCCCGCAACGTGTCCATAGGGGACAACAGCACAGACATGGTCACTTTTGGACTGTGTGTGTTCTGTTTTGTAAATGCTTCCTGTGCTGGACAGAACAGTGCGGTCAGTAGCGCTATTTTGTCCAGGTCAGAAAGCTTTTCTTTCTTTGCCTTGTGAGAGCCTTTTTCTGGAACGAGTTGTATTTTTGATAGTATCACAGAATGCACCGTATGTACATTAAATAAAAATTCTTTGTCAGTTGGAATTAGGAAATAATACAACTGTGCAATTTTTTAGGAGTTTTAATTGTTCGGGAGTTCATTGTGTGATATAAATTACATATTATCTATATTCTGCAGATCAGAACAATTTTTGTGATAAAATATATGTCTACTTTAGACCTGATAAACATCTGTATCAGAGGTGATAAACTGAGGTGAAAAACTAAAGCCAGAGGGATCTGTTCACTGCAGACACCCACGGCGTCCAACGGGTCCTATTATTTACAGTGGGTCCGTCAGGTTTCTGCTGTGGTGTCTGTAGTTGAGAAGGAAGAAATAGTTGCTGTGGATTTTTTCTGTCTGAACAACAAAAACTATGGCAGAGATCTGATGGATCCACAGCAAAAAACCTCTGAGGCCAATGTGAACCAGGCCTTACAGGGGGGTTTCAGAACTACTTGTAGTTTGTCAGTCCATAAAGGGATGATTTAAAAATAAAATATTTACCTTGTGAACCCACTAATTCAAGTGTCGCAACAGTTCCCTGTGCAGCCAATTACAGGCCATGGTAGTGACCTGTAATTGGCTGCACATTGTCTGCAAAATCACAGTGAGCTAATGTGAATGTGAATTTTCCCCTTCTATTTTATGATAAGTATACTTTCTTTTAGATTCTTTTTTCAACAGTTATTGAAACAGGCATACAATTAGTGACAGGGATATAAATTTCTCTGTAAAAATCCATGCCACAGCTCACAATGGGGCGTGAAAAATGTTGTGTGAACCCAGCCCTACAGAGCAAAAAATAACACAGAGGGCCGGGGACCCGGATGTTTTGGGACCCTAGCAACGCCCCTGGTTGATAGTGTATAAACTTCTGTATGAGTGATGGGTAGTTGGCTACTGAGAACAATGATAGTTTTTAAAGGCTGAAGACCGTTTCTAAAGTCAGTAACTAAATGGAACCCAAAGAAGACTTAAATAGGGTTTCAGTCATTCAGTTATGTGTAGTGCACCATGCTAGCATTACAATCTGTTGGTAATGCCCATACTATTCAATCAGGTGGGCTGTTCTGCACTCTCAAAGAGCTCAACCTTTTTTATCAAATAGTATTGATGTCATTAGGCTGTAACGACAGCATGGTGCACTGCTTATAACTGAGTGATTGATACCCTATATAAGTCCTACCTATGTGTAGGTATGATATTGAAGGTGGGTTCACACTATATTCATGGATACGTTTCAGGTATTCGTCGGGTTACTGTGAAAAAAGGTACCCTGGTGGATACTGCCACACAGCTATGATGGCCTTATAGGGAATAAGCAGACGTAGCCCTGTGTGAGGTACGTGTGCTCTATTTCCCGGCCCTATATTTACCATCCTTAATGATCCCCCACCTGAGGTAGAACAACATCATGCATACATACATGATAAATGGGAATCATACTTAGTCAAGGAATTAACATACCATATGTGGTAAACCATTTGGCATGCTGCAGCCAATGATTCTAATATATGAAAAGAAAATCTGTACCAAGTAAGTTAATTTAGGTACCATACTCCAGAGCTGCTACATAAAATTAACCTACTCGTACCAGAGGAATTCTGACATTGTGGCCTGGATCATTGACTCACATTTTCTGGGAGAGTCCTTAATTCTAAAGCCGCTCTGTTCATAGCAGTTAGGGCCAGAAATATTTGGACAGTGACACAAGTTTTGCGAGTTGGGCTCTGCATGCCACCACATTGGATTTGAAATGAAACCTCTACAACAGAATTCAAGTGCAGATTGTAACGTTTAATTTGATGGGTTAAACAAAAATATCTGATCGAAAATGTAGGAATTGTACACATTTCTTTACAAACACTCCCCATTTTAGGAGCTCAAAAGTATTGGACAAATAAACATAACCCAACCAAAATATTTTTAGTTTCAATATTTTGTGGCGAATCCTTTGGAAGCAATCACTGCCTTAAGTCTTGAACCCATGGACATCACCAAACGCTGGGTTTCCTCCTTCTTAATGCTTTGCCAGGCCTTTACAGCCGCAGCCTTCAGGTCTTGCTTGTTTGTGGGTCTTTCCGTCTTAAGTCTGGATTTGAGCAAGTGAAATGCATGCTCAATTGGGTTGAGATCTGGTGATTGACTTGGCCATTGCAGAATGTTCCACTTTTTGGCACTCATGAACTCCTGGGTAGCTTTGGCTGTATGCTTGGGGTCATTGTCCATCTGTACTATGAAGCGCCGTCCGATCAACTTTGCAGCATTTGGCTGAATCTGGGCTGAAAGTATATCCCGGTACATTTTCAGAATTCATCCCGCTACTCTTGTCTGCTGTTATGTCATCAATAAACACAAGTGACCCAGTGCCATTTAAACCCATGCATGCCCATGCCCATCACGTTGCCTCCACCATGTTTTACTGAGGATGTGGTGTGCCTTGGATCATGTGCCATTCCCTTTCTTCTCCAAACTTTTTTCTTCCATCATTATGGTACAGGTTGATCTTTGTCTCATCTGTCCATTAGAATACTTTTCCAGACGGGAGCTGGCTTCTTGAGGTGTTGTTCGGCAAATTTAACTCTGGCCTGTCTATTTTTGGCATCTAGATGTGAACCCTTTGTATTTATTTCATGGAGTCTTCTCTTTACTGTTGACTTAGAGACAGATACACCTACTTCACTGAGAATGTTCTGGACTTCAGTTGATGTTGTGAACGGGTTCTTCTTCACCAAAGAAAGTATGCGGCGATCATCCACCACTGTTGACGCCCAGGCCTTTTGGAGTTCCCAAGCTCACCAGTCAATTCCTTTTTTCTCAGAATGTACCCGACTGTTGATTTTGCTACTCCAAGCATGTCTGCTATCTCTCTGATGAATTTGTTCTTTTTTTCAGCCTCAGGATGGTCTGCTTCACATCAATTGAGAGTTCCTTTGACCGCATGTTGTCTGGTCACAGCAACAGCTTCCAAATGCAAAACCACACACCTAGAATCAACCCCAGACCTTTTAACTACTTCATTGATTAAGGTTAACGAGGGAGATGCCTTCAAGAGTTAATTGCAGCCCTTAGAGTCCATTGTCCAATTACTTTTGGTCCCTTAAAAGGAGGAGGCAATGCATTACATAGCTATGATTCCGAAACCCTTTCTCCAATTTGGATGTGGAAACTCTCATATGGCAGCTGGGAGTGTGCACTTTCAGCCCATATTATATATATAATTGTAGTTCTGAACATGTTTTTGAAAACAGCTAAAATAACAAAACTTGTGTCACTGTCCAAATATTTCTGGCCCTAAATGTAGATACGAGTTATGCTATGTGAGTTATTTAACCATAGGCTATCTCTAGACCCTTTATATTTTCATGTTAAATGCCCCTTGAAGGCCGCTTCTCTGGAGAGGAAGACTTTCCCCAGGACAAACTGACATACATAAGCAGATTGGAGGAGTCAGAGCCGTGGAACAAATTACCTCCTCTGTAGAATAGATTAAATTTGTTCCACCAAGTATGGTCTACTTGGGATTCCTACTGCCATAGGTACCCTGCTGAAGCAGAATATCCTTTTCTCACTCTTCCCTTGTGTATTCTGTTTGTCTCATACTGTATTATTACTTTGCTTAGTTATTGTTCCTGCATTCACACCCCACTTAACTATATCTCTGTATAAATGCATGCTTTTTACTTGTTAACCCTTTACCGTCATTGACTGCAATTATGTCATAATGTTGGTAATGGGATATGACGCAGGCCCACTCACTGAGCACGCTTCATACGTGGCAGATGGTGGCAGTTAGTTACAGTCAGGTCTTTAACCAGCAACCGGGATTAGAGATGCTGTTCACAACAGGAATTAAATTGGCTATGTATCATGAATTAAAACTTGCAGCAATTAAAATGACAGTTCAGCAAGGTGGTCATTAACACAGCAGGAATTTAACTGATTGTGTAACAGTATGAAAAGGAGAAAGAGAGGTTTTTCTTTTTAATTAGATATATTCTTTATTGCACCTTTAAAAGCAAAAAAGGATTACTACTGATGGTTTCTTGGAACACGTAGGACTCAACAGCATTAAAGGGAACCTGTCACATAGATTATGCCCCCCTTGCTGAGGACAGCACAAGCTCTTGTCAGACATGCTGTTCCCAGCACTGTGCCCCTTATTCTGTAAGATGCTGTAGTTTTAGAGCATTTAATTCTCAAATCTTATTTATGAGTAGGTGTTAGCTCCACCCACCATAGGCTAGCCCCGCCCACTGACAGTTGTTCACATGTTTCTACCTATTCAAAGTAATAGGTTTGTCAGTTGAGGTGGGTGGGGCTAACCTCAGGTGGGCAGGGTTTGAAAAAAACTGACACTCTGAATGACTCTTCAAATGACTCTTCTGGCTGAAAACTGCAGATTTGAGCATAAAATACACGAAAACTACAGCATCTTACAGAATAAGGGGCACAGTGCTGGGAACAGTAGGCCTGACACTACCTTGTTCTGTCCTCAGCCAGGGGGGGCAAGAACTATGTGACAGGTTCTCTTTAAACATTACCAATCGAATGTGACCGTTTTGTCTCCAGAAGAAGGCATCCATCTCATTAACCCAGTCTAGAGGATCCTTTTGTTAAAATGAAAAATCAGTGTCTATTCAAAAACATCATGACAGGTCAGAGCTGGAGCAAGGCAGAAGAGGCCAACCCAGAAGAATGAACCATAAGGGTGCGTTTACACGGTAAAGACCAAATACCGGTCTGGTAATCCCGACCGGTATTTGGTCTCTTTTTGGCACACAGGGGGATGGCTTTTGTCCGCGGTTTGCAGATTCAAGCCCTCTCCCTTCGCACCCACATGTTCATGTTCCGCCCGAAAACCGGACAGAAGAATGAACATGTTCTAAGTTTTTTGGACCGCCGTCAGTGTAAAAAAATGTCCAGCGGAAAATTCGTAAAAGGTTGACAGTCAGTATACAGACGGCTTTCTAATCCGAAAACCCTAACTGCACAAATGTTTTTAATTTATAATGGTTTTCCTCTCTTTATGAGAACAAGTTTCTGAAAATGTAGCGAACTATTAACTAAGCGATAAATTCCCTTCTAAATGGAGGATTCTCTGAAAGCCAATGCGAGGCAATAGTTTTCTTTGCAGCATGTAATAAACAGATCACAATTTTACCATGTTTTTCCAACTGCAGTTCAATAACCAATCCTAAAACGTATAAGAGATTTTTTAAAATCATGCAGCATCACTTAAATAAAATAAATTCTGCCCTTAGGCCACCGTTGCAGTAACTATGCCATATTTGTGCATTTTAAAGAGGAGTAGGTTGTTCCAGTACCTTAAAACACCCCACTGAGCAACTCAGTTGAAAAAAAAAAATGAAAAATAAATTAAAAATTGTTGTGGTCACTAAACGAAAAGTGACAGATGTCATAAGTTCACAGTACAGTGAGTTTTTTTTTAATGGAAACTATAGACGTGCAAAATTCCGTCATTTAACTGGAGGATTATGTAAGGTGATACTGGAGATGTGGAGCTCTGAATGAGGTAAAGAGAGCTCTGACTTAATAAGAATTATGTGACTCATGTGCACTTTACTTCCCTAGACCACAATAAGTAACTGTATCCTTAAAGGGGTTTTCTCACCATGCAGTTTCACAAAGCTACATCCTGTTCAGGTTGGGGGTGGGTCTATAGCAGTGACACATCAGCTTTGCTCTTCCTAGCTATTCCTGTTCCACTGACATGACTGCAGGAAAATTATAAAGTGTACTATACAAGTCTACAGAGTTCTAAAGAGTAAAAACTTTTCATTGCTACAGATAAGACTCTGCAGGAGGTGACTTGCCTAACTGATGGTAGCTTGGACCAATGAGAGATGGTAACCAGAGAAACTTGTGTACTCTAAGAGGAGATACAATCTTTATCACCTGACCAAAGCAAAATCAACAGAGCAATGTATTTAGTAATAGTATTCATTTATTTTTCCCTACATGTTATAAGCTAATGATTGTGGTGTGAAAAACCCTTTAATGTAATAATATTGTTATGTAATTATTCTTCACCTCTGAACCAACCCTGAGATCCAAAAATATTAAAATGTACCCATTCTAGACCACCATGGATAATAGATATCAATATTAACCATTAGTTCTCTTTAATTCCTAGGAATTGAAACTCTTTGTAAAAACACTTTTATTTAATACATAGAAAAATTTGACTGCAATTGCAGGTAGAACAAGAAGAAAAGGGATTTCACAAACTGTTGTGTCCTTAAGTATACTTACAAGCTCCTCAGTCCGTGAAAAAATTGTCATTCGCCTGTTTCACACAAAAGTCTGATTAACCTACATTAAAATGTATGAAAAAAATCTCTTTGGATCCAACTGTCTACTGATACAGATGTCAGTGAGCTCATATCTTCACCAATTACATAACTAAAGTGTTATTTACATGGGCACCTAAACCACTTCAAGAAGTAACCTCTATCACAAGTCCCGTGCAACTTCACCAGTGATATTAATTTTTTTTAAGTATAATAATGTATATTTTTTTCATTTCAAAAGATTCCTTATAGCATCAGTGGCAGAAATCCTGCATTCCTGCAACAGTTTTGGAAATGTATTAATCCCGTTTCAGTAGGGATAATCTGTGTTCACAGTATCAACATGGAATCTGCACTGATTCCGCCTCAAAGAAGTGAAATTACACTACTTTTTTCCCACAACACAATTTTAAAGAAAAAAATATTCTGCACCCACCATATGTGAATATATCCTTATGGATTACAACTGATAGAACTGTTTTAACTCCTGAACCACTGCCCACCGTCTTTTGACGGAGGGCATTTCAGGTCGTTCGTCTGCAGCGACGTCTTTTGGCGTCGCTGCAGACATCGGAGTTTGCGGCTCCGGGTGTACTACACAGCCCTGATCCCAGCGCAGCTCCTGCGAGCACCGGGGAGCAGGGGAAACCTCCGCTCCTCAGTGCTTTAACCCTTTAATTGCCCTGGATCGTCACCGCAATGCAATCAAAGGATTTCCCTGCTCTGTCGGGTGATCGGAACACCCGGTGATCCGACAGAGCCAGGGGAACGGCTGCACAGTCAGCCGAGGGGACCTAAAGTAGCCCCAGGGCTGTCCGTGTAAGAAGCCAGTGATCAGGGCACACTGTGTGCTGTCCTGATCACTGCCTGTGTCAGAATGACACAGATTATAATGTATTAGCATATATGAATATGCTAATACATTACTAAGTGGAAGAAAACAAATGGAACACACTTATCCCTTCATGGGATTAAAAAAATAATAATAAATAAATATTTAATAAAAAATAATTGTGCATACATTACACACACAAAAAAACCTACAGATATTAGGTATCCACAAGACTAATAACCTGTAGAATTAATCTAACAAGTTATTAAGTGTGAAATATTAATGGTGTACAAAAAAAATGTAAAAAACCCCCACAAAATTTTAAAAAATTGAAAAAAAAAATTCTGCAACTATTTAAAAGTGAACTTAAACTATTCCCCCATAAAGTACAACTTGTCTCAAATAAAACGAGGCCTCATACAACTGCGTAATTGAAAAAATAAAAAAGTTACAAACACAAGGAGGCAAAAGTAAAAAAAAATTCTGGTCATTAACTACTTTCAGGTGTTCGACTTAAGGGGTTAACCATCACTGTGATTTATCAGAAAAGTATATTAGTCTGGAGTTCAAACTTTATGTGCAAGTCTTGTTATAAACAGAAATATTGATAAAGTAAAAACCATAATATTAAAATTACTTCTCATCTTGTTCCTGTCTGCATTACAGGGCAACTGTCAGTGGTATCCACACAGCAAGCAAGGAGTCTACTTCTTCAGCTCTCTCTGGAATCTGGGACCAGCCTTAGCAGACAACCAGAGCTCAGTCACTTACCAGTTGATGTTTAACCCTCAACTGGGAGACATACGTATGAGTTTTATTCCTAAATCTTAGTTCACGGTCTTGGTAAAAGTTTTATGCTTTGCATAACCATGAATTTCTGTATAATGTTGTACAAAAACTTGTACAATATTTAAACATGTCTCCTATAAAATAAAATTTTATATTCCTTCTGAATGATAGTGGTACATTTTGCTTATAGTGTCCTGCTCATAGCTCTTGCTTTATAAATCTAACCTTTTTGTTGCAACGGAAAAAAACAAACTAATGAAACTGGCCTGGACAAAAATTATGGCACCGCAATTATGGTAATTCATAGCTCTCATAGAGAACTATGAATTCCGTCTCGTCTCTCCCGGCATACAATATGATCTGGACAGTGCATACTTATAAAACACCCAGCATATTGTGGCGAATACAGTACGCACCCCAATACGCCCTGTGAACATACCCTTAAAGGGGTTGTCTCGCTACAATGATTGGGTTTTAATTTAAAGATCTTTAAAAAACAAGCAGCTTTGCAATATATGTTCATTACAAATGTCCTACTGATTTTGAGCTAGCCCTGTTAGTATTACTACATCAGCTCCTCAAATTTCTATAGCAGCAGACCTGTTGATCCTTATCTTACTGGCTGTCAGGTCTGAATGACTCATCACCTTTGAAGACAGGTCGGAGCAGAGAGCCCCGCCCGCCCAGAAGGCGTCGGGAGGGGGAGGAGGACTCTGTGTCCTTACTGCCTGGATTAACCCTGTGTGTGCCTGCTTCCTCCTGCTCTCTACACAGATAGATGTGACAGCAGTGACCCTGTCTGTTACTATAATCATGATATGTCTTTGGAACTGTGACTATACTAATACTATAGAGATCAGGCATGTGAATACTTTATGTTCTCCAGTATTAGTGAGACATCCTGAGTATAGTAACACTGCCCTTGTTGTTGCTGGAGATGTGGAGACTTGTAAGCTAAGCAGGGGATATAGGAACACATGCATCCTCTCTGCTCTGTTATTAGCACACCACTTCACCTTCCTCTCTACACTCATAGATCAGCCCTCTCCTGCAACAGACCTAGGCAGGCACACACAGGGTGAACTCTGAGAGCAAACCCCCTCCCCCCCCCTGTATAGAAGTTACGTAGCTGCCTGTGTGCTGATGGGAGGGGGAGAGGGAGCAGAAGAGACAGACCAAGAAGCACGCCCCTCAGTTCAACTTACCAGGGACACTGACAGGCTGAAAGCTCGTAATGAGACAACTCCTTTAACTTAATATTTTGTTACACAACCTTTTGTGGCAATCACTGCAAGCAAGCAATTGCTGTAACTGTTAATGAGACTTTTGCATCTGTCAACAAGTATTTTTTCCTACTCATCAACATTTCAAGGCTGCATGTTACATATTCGGTATCGCCACATGTGTAATAATCAAGCCTATAAATCTATAATTTACAAAATTAGGTCTTTTTAGGGGTGTTTATTAAGTTTTAGCATCTTAGGTTGTCCACAATCTTTGAATGGTGCCTAAAATATCCTAATAATAAGGAGACCCCATTAAGGACACATATAGGATATTTTTAAAAATGGCAGTATAGGGGAATAAATACTAAGTTGGATTTTTCTGTTAACATTTACAGTGTACCAGTAAATAATGGATTAAATGAAAATTAGCAAAAATAAAAAAAAACTCCACTGTGCTTTAATTTCTTGAGGGTTAATAAACGTAAACCTAAATGCTGTTTTTTAGAATAAGTCATTTATGGGGTTGTCTAAAGTACAGGCGCATCAAAGAGTCATGTCAGAACTGGACTGGTCCTTAAGAAAAAAAATCTGTGTTGCAACAAAAATGGTATAATGACTCCAGACTGAGCTACACTGCTATATATTGAATATTTCATTGTTTTTGTGCATAAAGATTGTGGACAATACTGCCTCTTTTAGAAGAGTTCTCTTGTTTGCCAAACCCATTGTTAAAGGACCAATCTGCTTTGTTCTTTTTTTCCCCTTCGTTTATTTGAAATTGTTTTTAGGTGCACTGTAGTGTTTACCTGCAAAAACAAAAATGAACTGGTCTGTTAAATATCTTATAGTTTCGTAGTTTGTAAGGCTGAAAAAAGACAAGGCGTCCATCCAGTTCAGCCTGTTGTGCTAAGGTGTTGATCCAGAGGAAGGCAAAAACCCCAATGAGGTAGAAGCCAATTGTCCTCATTTTAGGGAAAAATTCCTTCCTGGCAATCGGAAAAATCCCTGGATCTATGACCCCTCTCCAGAATCCTAGACACTATAACTTGTTATATTATTACGCTCCAGAAATGCATCCAAACCCTGTTTGAACTCTGTTATTGAATTCACCATGACAAGTTCCTCTGGCAGAGAATTCCATAGTCTCACTGCTCTAACAGTAAAGAATCCCTTTCTATGTTTATGTAGAAACTTTCGTTCCTCAAGACGTAGAGGATGCCCCCTTGATCTAGATACATCCCTGGGTATAAATAAATCTTGGGAGAGATCTCTATATTGACCTTTAATATATTTAAACATATTTATTATGTCCCCCCGAAGCCGTCATTTCTCTAAACTAAATAACCCTAATCTTACTAATCTTTCTGGGTATTTTAGTCCACCCAGTCCTTTTATTATTTTTGTTGCCCGCCTTTGTACCTGTTCAAGCTCTACAATGTCTTTCCTGTGAACTGGTGCCCAAAACTGTACACAATATTCCATGTGTGGTCTAGCCAGTGACTTGTATAATGGGAGAATAATGTTCTCATCATGTGCCTCGATGCCTCTTTTAATGCACCCCATGATCTTATTTGCCTTGGCAGCTGCTGTCTGACACTGGCTGCTACAATTAAGTTTACTGTCCACCATGATTCCCAAGTCCTTCTCCATGTCACTTTTACCCAGCCTTTTTCCATTTAACATGTAGTCATGTAATGGATTTTTTTTCCCCATGTGCATAACCTTGCATTTATCTGTATTAAACCTAATCTGCCATTTCCCTGCCCAGGCCTCCAACTTATACAGATCCCTTTGTAATAACACATTATCCTCTATTGTGTTGATTACTTTACAGAGCTTAGTATCGTCTGCAAAGATCGATATTCTACTGTGTAATCCCTGTGTAAGATCATTAATGAAAATGTTAAAGAGGATAGGGCCCAATACTGACCCCTTTGGTACCCCACTAGTAACAGCGGTCCAGTCTGAGTATGTACCGTTAATTATTACCCTTTGTTTTCTATCAGTGAGCCAGTTGCTTACCCACTTGCACACATTTTCCCCCAGTCAAAGCATTCTCATTTTATTTACCAACCTTTTATGTGGCACCGTATTAAATGCTTTAGAAAAATCTAGATATATGACATCCAGTGCCTCACCCCGATCCAGTCTAGCACTGACTTCCTCATAGAATCTTATGAGATTAGTCTGACAGGACCGATCCTTCATAAAACCATGCTGGAACGGCGTTATACATTTATTTTCAGTGAGATACTCCAGGATGGCATCTCTAAGAAAATCTTCAAAAATTTTACCCACAACAGAGGTTAAGCTTACCGGCCTATAGTTTCCTGGATCACTTTTTGACCCCTTTTTGAATATTGGCACCACATTTGCTATGAGTCAATCCTTTGGGATATACCCCGTTATTAGACAGTCCATAAATATTAAGAATAGGGACCTATCTATGACATCACTTAACTCCCTTAGGACACGTGGGTGTATGCCATCTGGACCTGGGGATTTGTCTATTTTAATCTTCTTAAGACGGAGTTGCACTTCTTCCTGTGTTAGACAAGAAACTTTTAAGTTGGCGTTTACCTCATCCCTCTGTTCAACAGGAAGGTCATCCTCCTTGGTAAATACAGTGGAGAAAAAAGTGTTTAATAGGCTTGCTTTTTTCTCATCGCCCTCTACTGTCTCTCCCTCAGTATTTTTCTTGGCATGGAAAATTTAATGTAGAGGGGTGCAAACTGAACATACTCTTTTATTAGTCCGAGTTGAGAGCGGCTACAAACGTCTCTTGTACTGGAGGATGTGACATCTGTCTATTATGTTGTCACCTCACTGATTTTAATGAGAATAGGCCAATGACAAAATGTTCTTAGTTACATAGTTAGTACGGTTGAAAAAAGACACGTGTCCATCAAGTTCAACCAGGGGTGGGGAAAATGTGGTTGAAGGGAGGGAGACAAGGAGATCAAAGCCCAGCCTGCCCACTGGTGAATGACCTGAAACCCACAAGGCAAGAACCAATCTGCTCAAGGGGAGACCCCAACTCTGACCCCAGAGCCGCCACCAGACAGGATCCAGAATTTTACATGGCTTCGTAGGTATTAAAATTCTTTCAGGTAGTTATCTAAGCCTTTCTTGAAACTCGCAACTGTCCCTGCTGTGACCAGCTCCTGAAGCAGGCTATTCCACAGATTTACAGTTCTCACAGTGAAGAACGCTTTTCTCCTCTGGAGATTGAATCCTTTTTTTCTCTAGCCAGAATTTTTCCTCATACTTTTTGTAGGGACCATTTATATATTTATATAAATTAATCATGTCCCCCCAGAGCCATCTTTTCTCAAGACTAAATAAATTAAATTCAACTAAACTCTCCTCATAACTAAGGTTCTCCATTCCCCTTATAAGTTTGGTTGCTCGTCTTTGCACTCTCTTTAGCTCCATTACATCTTTTCTATAAACTGGAGCCCAGAACTGAACAGCATTATCCAAGTGAGGCCGCACTAATGCTTTATACAGCGGTAAAATGACATTCTTGTCCCGCGAGTCCATGCCTCTTTTAATACACGCCAATATCTTGTTTGCCTGATTGACACTGCATGCTGTTCTGTAGCTTATGATCTACAGGAATGCCTAGATCTGTCTGAACAAACGATTCTCCCAGTTTTTCTCCCCCTAGGACATATGATGCCTGCAGATTATTTGTACCCAGTTGCAGAACATACATTTATCCACATTGAACCTCATTTGCCAAGTGGATACCCAAACACTCAGTGTGTCCAGGTGTGTTTGCAATTTATGAGCAATTTCCATAGATTGCACTATACTACATAGCTTGTGTAAGGAACTGGTCAGATGCGTGGGATAGAGGGACAGCCTCACTGTGTTCACTAAGTAAAATCATATGTGTACACTGTTTCCAGTGTATGCAAATTAGAGACTTGTGACAAGAGACACGAGGCAGCAGCCATCTTGAGCTGCAGCAGGAGAAGACACAGAGAGATCAGGAGAGGACAGACGCTGGATGAGGATCAACTCAGCTTTCCCTGAATCTGTTAGGCCCTGAACTGTGAGCTGCTTCAGAGAGAGAGGGAGGAGTCTGGCTGTCTACACTGAAACTGTTGGCAAAGAAAGCTCCGGGACGGAAGGAACACTCTGCAGAGACGGAGAAGAGCGACTACATCTGGGATATCGGCTCCATCAGGGGGGATCTCCACCTCAGAGCAGCAACTGCCGGCCACCGCAAGGTACCACCGTGTCACATACGTGCACGCCAACGAAGCCAGGACTGTGCGCAGGCCTGTAGTTAGCCTAGTTAGGGCAGGTTTGGTTTCAGGTCATAAGTGTTAATCTAAGTACGCCCCCTGATTTGGGACTTTGTAGAGGGCTTGCCATAGCACTGCTATTTATGCAACCGGTTTACCTGTGAGAGAATCTGTATTATATGTACAGTGGGGAAAAAAGTATTTAGTCAGCCATCAATTGTGCAAGTTCTCCCACTTAAAAAGATGAGAGAGGCCTGTGATTGACATCATAGGTAGACCTCAACTATGAGAGACAAAATGAGAAAACAAGTCCAGAAAATCTTTCTTGCTCTCACAGACCTGTAACTTCTTATTTAAGAGGCTCCTCTGTCCTCCACTCGTTAACTCGTAATGGCACCTGTTTGAACTTGTTATCAGTATAAAAGACACCTGTCCACAACCTCAAACAGTCACACTCTAAACTCCACTATGCTGAAGACCAAAGAGCTGTCAAAAGACACCAGAAACAAAATTGTAGCCCTGCACCAGGCTGGGAAGACTGAATCTGCAATAGGCAAGCACCTTGGTGTGAAAAAAAATCAACTGTGGGAGCAATAATTAGAAAATGGAAGACATACAAGACCACTGATAATCTCCCTCGATCTGGGGCTCCACGCAAGATCTCACCCCGTAGGGTCAAAATGATCACATGAACGGTGAGCAAAAATCCCAGAACCACACGGGGGGACCTAGTGAATAACCTGCAGAGAGCTGGGACCAACTTAACAAAGGCTACAGTCAGTAATACACTATGCCGCCAGGGATGTCCGGGCCCATCTGAAATTTGCTAGAGAGCATTTGGCTGATCCAGAAGAGTATTTGGAGAATGTCATATGGTCAAATGAAACCAAAGTAGAACTGTTTGTTAGAAACACAACTCGTCGTGTTTGGAGGAGAGAGAATGCTGAGTTGCATCCAAAGAACACCATACCTACTGTTAAGCATGGGGGTGGCAACATCATGCATTGGGGCTGTTTCTCTGTCAAAGGACCAGGATGTCTGATCCGTGTACATGAAAGAATGATTGGAGCCATGTATTGTGAAATTGTGAGTGCAAACCTCCTTCCATCATTGAAGATGAAACGTGGCTAGGTCTTTCAGCATGACAGTGATCCCAAGCACACCGCCAGGGCAACGAAGGAGTGGCTATGTAAGAAGCATTTCAAGGTCCTGGAGTGGCCTTGCCAGTCTCCAGATCTCAACCCCATAGAAAACCTTTGGAGGGAGTTGAATGTCCGTGTTTCCCAGCCACAGCCCCAAAACATCACTGCTCTAGAGCAGATCTGCATGGAGGAATGGGCCAACATACCAGCAACAGTATGTGCCAACCTTGTGAAGACTTACAGAAAACGTTTGACCTCTGTCATTGCCAACAAAGGATATATAACAAAGTATTGAGATGAACTTTTGTTATTGACCAAATACTTATTTTCCACCATAATTTGCAAATAAATTCTTTCCAAATCAGACAATGTGATTTTTTGGATTAGTTTTCTCATTTTGTTTCTCATAGTTTAGATCTTCCTAGGATGTCAATTACAGGCCTCTCTCATCTTTTTAAGTGGGAAAACTTGCACAATTGGTGGCTGACTAAATACTTTTTTCCCCCACTGTATATATCTGGGATTAGCAGGTAGAGCTGTTTAAGTTGTAAGCTGCTGTGCTGCACCGCGAGCGCGCCTTTGAACGGCACCACATACGATTGCCTTTCTGTACCCAACGGGTAGGTAATCTTATCGTGCATCCCAAGAATACACTCCCGGCAGCGCACTGTGCAGCACAGGGTCTCGGGCACAAGTTTGTACACAAGTGTTTGGAGGATTTGTTCACCATACTTTCCTAAAAAGTTCAGTAAATCAAACTGTTGTTGAACTGTTGTTGGAGTCATTTTCTTTGTCCATGTCTTCGCTGTATTCCGGTAAGCCTGCCTTGGTACTCGTCTTAACACTTGGCGTAGTCTTTGCAAGTTACAGCGACCGTTATGGACGAGGAAGAGACGGGAGATCTTCCCCCGACATCAATGGCGCCATCCCAGAGCCAAGTTCAGGGTGCCCCCACCATGCCCGCCCAAGTGAGTTATGTCTCTTTGGGGCTGCTATCTCCCTCACCCAAATTTGACAGAAAAAACATGATGCTGCAGGACTGGACGTAAAGAGTGCGTAGTGCAGTTTAAATATGTAACTTAGCTCTGGAATTGGGGGGCGGAGATGGCCCTGGGGGCCTTAGAGGGAGACATTAGGTGGACAGTGATGGTGTGGCCCGAGTCGGAGAGGGACACACTGGAGAAAATAGAAAAGGGGGGGTCTACCAAAGTGGTGCACCTGTGAAGCTACTTCTTCAACCGGCCGCAAAGGGAGGGCGAGACCCTCATGCAGTACTCTAATCCCTACAGGAAACATTGAATGAAATAAGGCGGCAAGACCCAGTGGCCTTGGGAGCTTCCCCGGAAGTAGATAAGCTGCTAAGAGATCAGTTCATTGTGGGACTGTACAATAAATCCTTATGGAACAAATTGCAAGAGATGACCAGAATGACGGCTGACCTGAGGTTTTAGTGTTTACCTAGCCGCCGTCGAGAGGGAAGAAGAGACCATGGCCGTAATGGTAAATGCTGTAAGTAGTGCCCAAGCAAGCAGAGGACCGAGAGACTCAGAGTCTTTAACGGATGTGGTCCAGGCTTTGTGGACAGAGTTGAGAGACCTTTGGCTGGAAGTGCTCCAGATGAATGCAGAGCAGCTAAAAGCTCCCCAAATGACCTCAGTTTCCAGCAGCACCCCATTCAGAACAACTCCCCAGCGGGGTCCGATCGCGAGAGGTCCATCAGGTGTATGGAGATTTAGGGGGCCCCTCTGCTGGGCTTGTCAACAGTACAGCCACATAGCCAACGTGGCGCGAACGTGTAGGGGCAGAGCCGGGGTTAAACTACCGACCGCTGCAGTAGCTGGGCGTCCTGTGGCAGGACAACAGAAGGCAAAGCCCTTGCATGGGGAGCAGTCCCGTTATGGAAGCCAAGTTAGAAGGCCAGAGAGTACGCTGTCTAGTTGATACAGGGTCAAAGTGCACCCTGATGCCCTTGGAGTTCTTTGAGAGAGACTTCGGGCACATGATTGAGCCAGAAGATGGCAGCGTCATTAGGCTGACGGCTGCCAATAATGGTGAGATGGACGTACAAGGTATAGTCTGGATGCAGGTCTGACTGTTTGGACAACACTTTGGCAAGAAGGGAGTCGTGCTGGTGGAACACCCATCCCAGAGGGGAGTGGATGTGACCCTGAGCATGAATGTGCTTAGAGAACTGGATCACCATCTCTATGCCAAAGATGGGACAAGATATTGGCAGCGGGCCGCCACACACTGGCCAACTCAGAAGGTCTTACGACAGATGGTGAGGAGCTGCAGTCTGCGAAAGAGCCCCACATCCGGTCGACCCATTGGGCACGTGAAGGTGCCAGCGAAAGCCCTGATCAAGATCCCGCCACGACACGAACAAATATTTATGTTGCCGGTGAGAACCGGACGGAAGTTGAATGGTCTGGAAGTCTTGATTGAACCAGTCTCACAGGACGAGTCACAGGATCATCCACTGGTAGCTCGGGCCCTTGCCACTGTGGAGAGTGGGTGTGTACCTGTGAGATGCCTCAATGTCATGGAAGGCGAGTTGACCATTCCTGCGAATACCCTGTTAGCTGAAGTCTATGTTCCCGGAGAAGATATCTCCCGGCGAGAGGACGTCACGATATTGCTAAACAAGAGGTTGGCCTGGACCTATGCAGTAGGGGTCCGGTAGGGTGAGCCTCCGACGGCGGAATGGAATGGCCGAGTGATTATGGCTCAGATGGATATAGACCACAGGGTCCTGACTCCGGGGCAACGACAGCTGCTGGAAGATACCCTTTGGGAATTTCAGGAGGCGTTCTCGAGACATGATGAAGACTTCGGGTGTGCTTCTACCATTGAGCATGAAATCCCCATGGGTGGTGCTATGCCCATCAGAGAACGGTACCGACAAATCCCACCCAAAATGTACCAGGAAGTGAAAGTCATGGTGGCCAGAAAGTCAAAGCCCCTGGGCTGCTCCTGTGATCTTGGTATGGAAAAAAGATGGGAGTCTCAGGTTTTTGTAGATTACCGAAATCTAAATGCCCAGACCGTTCGTGATGCCTATCCCCTCCTGCAGATTGAAGAATCGCTGTCCACTCTAGGTCATGCAAAGTTCTTCTTGACTTGGCCAGCAGATACTGGCAGGTGCCAGTGGCTAAGAAGGATAGGGCAAAGACAGCCTTCATTCTACCTGTGGAGCTCTATGAGTTCAATCGGATGCTATTTGGGCTGTCTAATGCCCCAGGGACATTCCAGCGGCTGATGGATCACTGTCGAGGAGATCTTAACTTTGAGTCGGTGTTGATCTACCTGCGCGATGGAGTAGTGTTCGGGAACTCCTTTGAAGATCATTTTCAGAAACTGCGGCAGGTCCTGGAACGACTACGTGACCATGGGCTCAAGATAAAGCCTAAGAAGTGTCAGTTCTTCCAACAGAGGATAGAGTACTTAGGGCATGTGGTCACCTCGGAAGGGGTACAAAAGGCCCCCAGTAAGGTGGAGGCAGTTCAAAACTGGCCTCGGCCGTGTACATTACGAGAGGTACAAGCATTCTTGGGACTGACCGGGTATTACCGAAGGTTTATACCTCGTTTCAAATCGTGTAAGAAAGAGTTAATGCCCCGGCACTGCCAATTACGCCTTAGATATGGTTCAGTTCTCCCATGCAATCCACATACGTATAATGTGGTGCTCTGAGTGTGACAGCAATAGTCCTTTGAATATACGTGGAAAAATAGAAGAAAAACACTCGGCACTCACCATATGACGTAAAAATTTCTTCCTTTATTTCTGCAAAATATCCTGTGGAGGGGCAGGAGGATAATACAAGGAGGATAATATCTCATATGCATTTCAGAAAGCAACTAGCAAGGATAGAAAAGAACTTCTGAGAAATAAAGAAAGACAAAAACAAGGTGAGCAAAGTATCTTTACGTTTAGATATAATCCCCTAGCGGATAGAATAAGAAACACCATAAGAAGACATTGGCATATTTTGCAAAGCGACTCCCAATTAAAGGAGAAAACCGAACAACCACCAATAGTATCATTTAAAAGATGTAGAAATTTGAAAGATGTATTAGTAAAGAGCAGGTTGAGACATCCAAAAAATAACTGGTGGATGAAATCTATACCACAAGGTAATCATAAATGTGGCAGTTGCTCATTTTGTAAATATATGGATACTAGTGTAGAATTGAGGATGGGAGAAATAACCTGTAAGGTAAATCAGCTTATAACATGCAGGTCGGATTTTGTAGTTTATGCTATATGGTGTAAATGCGGATTTTATTACATAGGGAAAACTATAAAACCCTTATTTAAAAGAATAAGGGAACACATTTACTCTTTAAAAACAGGGAAAGGTTCCCCGAGGTTCATTCAACACATGAAAGAGGAACATAATAACAATGTTTCCGAGTTACGCTTTGCAGGTTTACAGAGAGTGTTTTCTCCAGCAAATGGGGTAGATAGACATACCCGTCTTTTAAAATGCGAGGCTCAATGGATATTGAGGACTGAGTCATTGGGAAGAATAGGTCTGAATGATCGTAATGACCTTTCTTCATTTTTGTAGTGTGTTTTAAAATTACTTTATATTAGATAGATGTTTTGTTACATGTTTCGTATGGATGTCATGTGATCCAAACAACGGGAAGTTAAAGGGCGTGGACACGCCGCTCCCGTAGTGGCCGAGAAGAAGCGCGAGCAAGCACGAAACAACTGTTGCCTGTGTACGATCGCTTCCAATGTCTGCCCTTCTATGGGATATTTTGCTGAAATAAAGGAAGGAATTTTTACGTCATATGGTGAGTTCCGAGTGTTTTTCTTCTGTTATACCCCGTTTCGCTCATCTGATGGGTCCCTTTAACAAGCTAGTGAGGGGTACGGCTGGGGGCCCAAAGAATCGCCCTATTGAGTGGGGACCACGGCAGCAAAAGGCTTTTGAAACGGTGAAAAAGGCGCTGACCAGTACTCCGATTCTGGCCTGTGCGCGGTTTGATACTCCCTTTCTGCCTTATACTGATGGTAGTCTACATGGGTTGGGGACCGTGCTGTTCCAGGTCCAGGAGGGGCGAGAGAGAATAATTGCCTATGCCAGTCGGTGTTTGCGAAAGTCGGAGCGCAATCCTGACAATTAACTCCTTTAAGTTGGAACTATTGGCCCTGGTGTGGGCCATGACTAAAAGGTTTGCAGAGTACCTAACATATGCAGAGGTGACCGTCATCACGGACAACAATCCGTTGGCACATTTAGAGAATGCTACGCTTGGAGCCCTTGAGTAAAGATGGGTGGCCCGTCTCTCAAGGTACCAATTTTGCATTAAGTTCCGGTCAGGGAGGGAAAATGGTAATGCCAATGCCTTCTCTCGGGTTCCAGTCAGACTACCGTCTCGCAGTGCTGACAAAGAGTTAGAGGACACTGAAGTGCCTGACCTTGGCCGGTCCTCTATGTTCCAGGACATGGCACACTCAAGTGGGGTAGCGTCTGGGATGCCAATGGTGTTGGGAAAGACAGTGGCTGATTTAGAGAGGGTCCAAGATGGTTGCCCAGATCTACAGAAAGTGAAGTAGTGGGTCCGGTCTCTGGTCTGGCCCCGACCAGAAGAGCAGGCCCGGCTGACTCGGGAGCGACAAAAGCTGTTGAGGCATTGGGATAAGCTGAATGTTACCCAGGGACTCCTTTGCCAGACCATCTGCTTACAATCAGAGTTGCAGAACCGACAACAGATTGTCATCCCTATGTCATTGGGACCAGAGGCTGTTCGGGAAGCCCATGAAAGAGCCGCCCATTTTGAGAGTGTCAAAATGTACAGGTGGCTTCAACGACCAGTGTACTGCCCCGATCTGCTAAGCATGGTGTCTTAGGTGTGTCTCAAGTGTCGGAGCTGTGGGTTAAGAGCACTGAACAGTGGGCTCCCATTCAGGCCATCCGGACATCGGCGTCCCTAGAGCTCCTGATGATTGACTATGTACAGATTAGGTACTCTACTCGTATTGCCTGGTCATGACGGCCCATTTCACGGAGTATGTAGTAAAGTATTCCATTTTATTCTGCTGTTTGGCCACAAGATGCCACTGTTTCTGGTGTATGCAAATTAGAGACTTGTGACAAGAGACACGAAGCAGCAGCCATCTTGAGCTGCACCAGGAGAAGACACAGAGAGATCAGGAGAGGACAGACGCTGGGCGAGGATCGACTCCGCTTTCCCTGAATATGTTAGGCCCTGAACTGTGAGCTGCTTCAGAGAGAGAGAGAGGAATCTGGCTGTCTACACTGATACTGTTGGCAAAGAAAAAGCTCCGGTACGGAAGGAACATTCTGCAGAGACGGAGAAGAATCTACAATAAATAAGAACCAAAAATTAGTCTACTTCCGATTAACTCAAATAGAACTAAATAAACCAAAACAATCAGAAGAAACAAATATCCATAAAACAATAATTTTTATTCAAGCAAAAGATTAAATACAGAAATAATTCAACAATACCTTAAAAATACAGAAAATGTGGAAGAAACTATATCCAAAGGGCAATGTATTCAATATAAAAGTAGTGATAGAAATCCATATTAACATGATCCAGATAAATATAATGTATAGAAAAAATCCAACAAAAAGTGTAATAATATATACAGATAAAAAATATGCTGCATATATTGAGTAAACATCTAGGGAACATATGTAAAGTGCACGTGCAATAAATAGTAAATCCCTAATACTCAGTCATTAGAATTACATAGTAAAATATATATAAATCAAGAAGGCATGATAAATGGAAGCAAAAACAATGATGATAGTATAGCAATATTACCCAAAATGATAATAGTCACGCAAGCTCCCTACGCGCGTTTCGCACCAGTGGCTTCTTCAGGGAAGTATAACCATAGATCTAAGTAACGGTCTTTTTATAGCAAGCCCCATTATGACACGAGTATACACACCTGTAGTGCATCTTCGGCGCTTCCTGCCGCTCACCCGGCGGGCAACCGGACGCCAGGAAGAAGCGTCACCCCGGCGTGACACGCAAGAGCTCCCCTGACGTCATGAACGCAATCGCGTCATCACGCCGGCACACAGACGCGTCTCCATGGCGACGGAGCTCCGACGGAGCGGGAGAAAGCGCACTGCACACAGGCTTAACATACACATGAATCATAAAATGTCTATATATAGACATGAAGAGTTATGGTTCTAATTGGAGGAAAAGAAGCTGTGTAATGTATATATAAAAGAGGGTTCATAAATTTGAAACCAATATAGTGAAGGTGTAACCAAAATACAAGTGAAGCAATAATATGATAGTGATGTAGTGAACAAATATATACTTATGAAAAGATTAGAAAATAAAATAGAAATAATAAAAATCAAATATATTGATTACAATGAAAAATATATTTATAAAGAAAATAATACAAGTGAACAACTAATAAAGACGTGATAAATAACTAAATAAATAACGTGATAAAAAGACTTGTTTATGCGTAATAATGTAAGGGAATAATAAGTGTGAAATATATATTTATATAGTGAAAGTAAAATAATAATAATAATATGAAAAAAGTGATTTAAAAAATCCTATAAGTGTAGAAAAAGTATGTATTTATATGATAAAATAAATACAAATATAAAAATATGTGACACACTCAAAAAAACTTATAAAGATAACACAAACACAGCATAAACCCACGCTTGGTGAGGAAAAACAAAACGTCACACCAGCTTCATTTTCCATTATAACTCATCGTCCAAAAGAACGACATAAAAATAAAAAGGCTCGGAACCTAAAAAAGACAAAGAACAAAAAATTAATAAAATATACACAACATGGTTATAAAAGCAAATTCATAGAAAAGGGGCAAAACTCAACACTTCATTTAACCCTCTAGGGTATATCGTATCAAGTCTCATTATCCAACGAGTCTCTAGCTGGGCCAAAGATCTTTTCCAATTACCTTTGCGGCTGGTGATGGCAATCCGATCAATTCCTTTCACTTTGAGGAGGGTAGCATCGCAGTTATGTTGTTCCAAGAAATGTCTAGCAATTTGTTTTAGCAATGTAGTATCAGAGGTCAAAGAGGCTTTGGTAATGTCCAGGACATGTTCTCTTACATGCATTTTCAGTTTGCGAGAAGTGAGTCCAATATAGATAAGGTTACATGGACATGAAGCGTAGTAAATCACTCCCTCAGTCTGACAAGAGATATGTTGACGAATTTCAAAAGTTTTGGCTCCATCACTGGTAGAAAAATGACTAGCTCTAACAATGTTCGAGATCCACACACTCCTTGAAAAGGGAAACATCCCCATTTGGCCCTTTGGATCCAAAGGCATTTATTGTAGTCCCTTGTAGTAACGGGGTAAAATATCCCTCAATTCCCTTTGCCGACGATAATGATAGATGGATAAGGTTTCACAAATTTTTCAAACGGGGGGTCCAATTAAGACATGCAATATTTTGATAAGGCACTTTTATCTCCTGGTCTCCCATTAAAGAAGAGATAAACCTTACTTCTTTTGGGAAATTCTTCATTTCGAGGTTTTTTTTTTTTAGTACAAGAATTTGGGTCTCGCTTTGTCCCAGAGCCCGTGAAGCCCCCTTTTTAATGGTTTTTTTTTTATACCCGGTTTAAAGGGAAAAGATGTACAAGATCAAATTTGGGTGCTTCAAAAAAAACTCATCATTAGAGAGATACGTCGAGCTCTCAAAATTGGGGTGACAGGTATGCCCTTTTTGGGAGCGGGGGATGTGTGATTTTAGCAGTAAGATAAAAATTTTTCAGGGTCTCTTTCCTAAACATATCCTCGGGGGTGAACCATCCACATCCTGAAAACAAGATGTTTTAAGGGAAATTTAATAAGGGGTTTTTCTGTATTTCAGAGTTTTGCTTATGTTCTTATCTTAAGTTTAAGTGTCCACAAATTTAACTAATTCAATTCATTACCTTTTCCAAACAAAGGACATCGTCAATATATGGTCCAAAACAAAACCTTCTAAAAATATTTCCAGATTAGTCAAAAAAATTTCCCTCACCCAATCCCGGAAAAAATTATCGAGATGGTGCAAATGCAGCCCCCATCGCTGTTCCCTGAAGCTGGAGGTAGAAAGATTCTTTAAAAAAAAAAAGTTATGAGTGAGTGCAGACTCAAGAGATTGTAATATAAACTTCATAATGTTTTCAGGAAAGGAATTCATTCCCATGAAAATCTCGCATGCTTCCAAGCCTTTTGCATGAATGATAGATGTGTAGAGGGCTTCTACATCTAATGTGGCCAGACTGAGGGAGTGAGTTACTAGGCTTCATGTCCATGTAACCTTATCTATATTGGACTCACTTCTCGCAAACTGAAAATGCGTGTAAGAGAACATGTCCATGGACATTGCCAAAGCCTCTTTGACCTCTGATTCTACATTGCTTAAACCAATTGCTAGACATTTCTGGAAACAACATAACTGCGATGCTATCCTCCTCAAAGTGAATGGAATTGATTGCCATCACCAGCCGCAAAGGTAATTGGAAAAGATCTTTGGCCCAGCTAGAGACTCGTTGGATAATGAGACTTGATACGATATACCCTAGAGGGTTAAATGAAGTGTTGAGTTTTGCCCCTTTTCTATGAATTTGCTTTTATAACCATGTTGTGTGTATTTTATAAATTTTTTGTTCTTTGTCTTTTTTAGGTTCCGAGCCTTTTTATTTTTATGTCGTTCTTTTGGACGATGAGTTATAATGGAAAATGAAGCTGGTGTAACGTTTTTTTTTTTTTTTTTCTCTTCACCAAGCGTGGGTTTATGCTGTGTTTGTGTTATCTCTATAGGTTTTTTTGAGTGCGTCACACATTTTCTATATTTGTATTTATATTTACTATATAAGTACATATTTTTTCTACACTTATAGGATTTTTTTAATTAGAAAATTTCATATTTTTGTTATTATTTTACTTTCACTATATAAATATATATTTCACACTTATTATTCTCTTACATTATTACGCATAAACAAGTCTTTTTATCACGTTATTTTTTACATTAGGTCTTTATCATTTGTTCACTTGTATTATTTTCTTTATAAATATATTTTTCATTATTATCAGTATATTTGATTTTTATTTCTATTTTATTTTCTAATCTTTTCAAAAGTATATATTTGTTCACTACATCACTATCATATTATTGCTTCACTTGTATTTTGGTTTAAACCTTCACTATATTGGTTTCAAATTTATGAACCCTCTTTTATATATATATATATATTACACAGCTTCTTTTCCTCCAATTAGAACCATAACTTTTCATGTCTATATATAGACATTTTATGATTCATGTGTATGTTAGAAAAGACTCCAAAAATGGAAAATAGGACCCAGCGATGAAGTGAATGAGGTGCTTTATTTTGCCAATTCTAATCCATCAGTCAGGGGGTGCAGGGGGGACAGAAACCGACGCGTTTCGGGCTCTCGTATAGCCCTTGATCACGGTCATGTGTATGTTAAGCCTGTGTGCAGTGCGCTTTCTCCCGCTCCGTCGGAGCTCCGTCGCCATGGAGACGCGTCGGTGTGCCGGCGTGATGACGCGATTGCGTTCATGACGTCAGGGACGCTCTTGCGTGTCACGCCGGGGTGACGCCTCTTCCTGGCGTCCGGATGCCCGCCGGGTGAGCGGCAGGAAGCGCCGAAATACACTACAGGTGTGTATACTCGTGTCATAATGGGGCTTGCTATAAAAAGACCGTTATTTAGATCTATGGTTATACTCCCCTGAAGAAGCCACTGGTGCAAAACGCGCGTAGGGAGTGACTGTTATCATTTTGGGTAATATTGCTATACTATCATCATTGTTTTTGCTTCCATTTATCATGCCTTCGTGATTTATATATATTTTACTATGTAATTCTAATTACTGAGTATTAGGGATTTACTATTTATTGCACGTGCACTTTACATATGTTCCCTATATGTTTACTCAATATATGCAGCATATTTTTTATCTGTATATATTATTACACTTTTTGTTGGATTTTTTTCTATACATTATATTTATCTGGATCATGTTAATATGGATTTCCATCACTACTTTTATATTGAATACATTGCCCTTTTTGATACAGTTTCTTCCCCATTTTCTGTATTTTTTAAGATATTGTCGAATTATTTCTGTATTTAATCTTTTGCTTGAATAAAAATGATTGTTTTATGGATATTTGTTTCTTCTGATTGTTTTGGTTTATTTAGAGACGGAGAAGAGCGACTACATCTGGGATATTGGCTCCATCAGTGAGGATCTTCACCTCAAAGCAGCAACCACCGGCCACCACAAGGTACACCCGGGTCACATGCGTGCACGTCAACGAACCTAGGACTGTGTGCAGGCCTGTAGTTAGCCTAGTTAGGGCAGGTTCGGTTTCACTCCATAAGTGTTAATCCAAGTACGCCCCCTGATTCGGGACTTTGTAGAGGGCCTTCTATAGCACTGCTATTTATGCAACTGGTTCACCTGTGAGAGAATCTGTATTATATGTATATATCTGGGAGTAGCAGGTAGAGCTGTTTAAGTTGTAAGCTGCTGTGCTGCACTGCGAGTGCACCTTTGAACGGCACCACAAGCAATCATTCCTGCTTTTTGTACGGTATTAAAAGGTAAAGGGTGTTCGGCCTTTCCAAACCCAATTGGTAGGTAAACGTGCATCCCGAGACTACACTCCCGGCGGCACACTGTGCAGCACAGGGGTCTCGGGCACATGTTTGTACACAAGTGTTTGGGGGATTTGTTCACCATACTTTCCTAAAAAGTTCAGCAAATTAAACTTTTGTTGAACTGGTGTTGGAGTCATTTCTTTGCCCGTGACTTCGCTGTATTCCAGTAAGCCTGCTTCGGTTCTCGGCTTACAGGCACACAAGAAGACACCAACAGAGTAGGCCCAACAGTCGGGAGAAGCAGTACAGAATCACATGGCAGAGAAATAGTCTGTAACAAAGCCAAAGTCAGGTAACAGGTACAGGAAGGAAGGGTAAAGGCTAGCTACAGGCACTAAAGGTCACCAATATAGCAGGCAAATGGAAATAGTGGAAGCACCAAAAGACCAGGTTGGAATACAAGGCTGTCAATCAAAAAGGCTTGCAAGGAAACGGATAACTAGTAGAGTGTTGGAGGATTCTTGACCACGGGCATTGGCTAGGAATCCATTAATAACACAAAACGGGGAATGACACACTGGTGAAAACAACTATAACAAAACTACAGCCGAGATCCCGGTTTTTGTTGCAACCGCCGTGGCCGGCGACCAGAGCCAAAGCTGTCGGTCTGTCAGACACAATCATGACATTACCCCCCCCCCCCTTATGAGGGGCCACCGGACCCTCATCAGACCCCCCAGGTTTGGAAGGGTAGGCTTGGTTGAATTTTTTTACCAGCCTGGGAGCGTGCAGATCCCTAGCTGCCACCCACACCTGCTCCTCAGGACCAAACCCCTTCCAATGCACCAAATACTGGAGAGAGTTCTGAATTTTACGACAATCAATTATTCGTTCAATTTCGTATTCCAACTACCCGTGTACGACCACAGGACGAGGTGGCGAACAAGCGACAACGGGGGGAACATATTTTTTCAACAACGACTTATGAAACACTGGGTGAATGCGAAGTGAACCAGGAAATCACAATCTGAATGATATAGGGTTTATGATGACAAAGGGACCAATACAGCTTGGAGCGAATTTTGCTGATGGCACTCGAAGACGTAGATTCTTTGTCGAGAGCCACACCTTGTTTTTTATTAGCATATTTTATTTGTTTAAGTTGGGCATTTTTTAGAGTCTCATGACTCCCAGCCCAGACTGTGCACAGTCGATTAACGATGGATTTTATTGAGGAAAATTTAGATTCACAACCTGTAGCGGTGGAACACCTAGGGTGGAAACCATAGTTACAGTAAAAGAGGGACAGTTGCGTAGAGGAATTTTCATGAATGTTTAGAGCGAATTCAGCCATAGGCAAGTGCTCACTACACCTTTCCTAGCATTCTGAAACAGAACATTTCAAAGCATCTAATTTTCAACGTTGATACTTTTCATATATGTACAAAGACCGCTATAGGGCAAGTCTGCCTTAGCCAGGGCTCCTCAACCCTCAACACAGTCAACAGCAAAAAAAATGGCAGGCTTCTTTAAATTGCAAAACAGGGTAGAAAATTTATTAAAAAGCCCATAAATACAGAGCTTGAATGACAGCAGTTGTACTACTTGCGATTATGGTGGAGAACATTCCATATTTAAGCGGTATAATAATGTTGAAGACTTTATTTTCAATCTGCAGTACTGCGACTGCATTAGCTCTGGGTCGCTCCGGCTTGGAGCACGGGCAGTACCTGACAGGCGGGCTGGCGCAGGGCGTATGACGTTTCGGGGGACCTCCCCCTTTCTCAAGCGTTTCGGGGAGGTCCCCCGAAACGTCATACGCCCTGCCCCCACGCCCGCCTGTCGGGTTTACTGCCGTGCTCCAAGCCGGAGCGACCAGAGCTATGCAAGTCGCAGTACTGGCAGTTTGAAAATTCGTCTTAAACATCTATTATAACCTGCTTACTATGGAATGTTCTCCACCATAATCGCAAGTAGTACAAAGCTGTCATTCAAGTCTTGTATTTATGGGACTTTTTAATAAATTTTCTACATGTTTTGGCAATTTAAAGAAGCCTGCCATTTTTCTCTGCTGTTGAAACAGAACATTTAACATACTGCTCTAATGACTTATTTAGTCCTTGAGTTTGCCCATTGGTTTCAGGATGAAGGGTGGAGGAAAAGGACAGCGAGATGCCCAACTTGCTGCAAAACGCTCCCCAGAACCTCAACACAAATTGTACCCCTCTGTCTGACACAATATTAGAAGGAATCCCATGGAGTCTCAGTATATGACGGATAAATAATCCTGCAAGGGGGGAAGGTTGGTAATAAAATCCATGGAAATGTGAGACCATGGCCTGTTGGGCAAAGAAAGGGGGTATAACAGCCCCTCTGGAAGTTGTCGGGGTACCTTTGCCCCAGCACAGGTCTCACAGGTAATAACAAATTCCTTAACATCACGCTGACAAGAGGGCCACCAATATGTACGAGATAACAGATAGCCAGTGCTTGCAATGCCCGGATGACCAGACAAAACTGAGGAATTGAACGCCTCCAGTACCTTCAAAGGGAGATGACATGGGGCAAAGAGCTTACCAGGGGCAATTCAGGAGGAGCAGAATTTTGAGAGTCAGCAGTCGAGGACTCTAGATCTGGAGTTAAGGTGGCAACAACTACTCCTGGAAAAAGGATATTTCAGGTTCCTCATCCGGGACATCGCAGACATCAAAGCTTCTGGATAAGGCATCAGCCTTAAAATTTTTTGTCCCTGGAATATCGTGATCATCATATACAGAAAACACCAAGGGATGGACAATCTTCAAATGAGAACCACTTGAGTCCCCCATTTGATCAACTCAGTGGTCCTCCAGTCGAACACAGGATTTTGGGGGCGGAGCCAGGGAAACCCGAATAAAATCCCCCAGTGAGTTTTTTCCTTGACAAAAAATAAATAAGCTTTTCGTAAGCAAACACCCCCCTTTTTAAAAATGATCTCTGCAGTAAAGAAATTTTATTCCCCCTTTTTTTTAAAGGGGATTTGAATTTTGCACCTGAAAAACCCAAAAAAAGAGAAAACAAAGGGAAATAGTTTCCAAACCCCAAAGCTTGGGGCAACAACCATACTCGTGAAAACAACAGCAGCCCCGGGGTCAATTTTTGGCTCGAAAACAAAAATCTTGGATTTAGAGACCAAAGGTTTAACCGGGGTAAAAAAAAAAAAGGGATTGAGTTAGGAGATAACCCGTACAAACCCGAGTTACCCTCTGGAAATCACCCCAGGCGTTTGGCATTTTCCTGCAAAAGACTTAAATTTTAGTCAGGACAGTCTCTCAGAAAATTTTTCAGGCTTCCCCCAAATTTTTGGCACAGGGCCCTTTTCCAAAACCCATGTCTCCCCCTGGGGGTCGCAGGGTGGGAAGCCCCCCAAAACCCCTTGTTTCCTCTCCAGAAGACTGAGACGGTGATGGAGATGGAAGAGGAGATCTTTCAGAGAAAGTAGGAGAAGGTTTTACAGGAAAGCCTGGCTTGAGCAGAACAGTCAACCCTTCTTGCTTTTCCTTGCGTCTCTCCCTTAGTCTTCTGTCAATAGCCACAGCCAAAGTCATAAAGTCACTCAGGGTCTCGGGGGTTGGATAGCTGATCATAGCATGTTTTATGGCATCTAACAGCCCTTGTCTGAAGAGGGTCTTCAGAGGTTGGTCAGACCACCAAGTCACCACGCACCATTGGCGGAACTCGGAACAGTAGTCTTCAGCCGAGCGGCGGCCTTGCTGAACAGATAGCATGAGTTTCTGCCAATGCCACACGGTTGGGATCATCATAAACCTTGCCTGTAGCAAGAAAGAAATCTGTCAACCGATCTCCACTCGGGGGGGGGGGGTATAGCTATTGCCCAATCCTGGGGTCGGCCCTTGAGGAGAGACACAACAAGTGCAACTTTTTAACCCTCGGTGGGAAAATAACTGAAGCAAAAAAATAGCTGACAAGATTCCCTGAAAGTTCGGAATCTGTCAGGGTTTCAGACAATGCGTCTGGTGTATACCAGACGCTTGGACAAATGAAAACAGGGGCAGGTAGGGACACAGACGGGACGGCAAGTTCGGGCTCTGGGGTCGTCATGGCATCCAGACACTGCGAGACTTGATTAATAAGCCCTGCCATGCCCTGAAACGGAGTTGTCAACTCGTCCAAGTGGTCGGTGACCGATAAATCGGTACTCATACTGAACCGCCTGGACAGTTGACTGGGGTAAGAGCATGCTATAATGTGAGGAACTGGTCAGGGGCACCGACGGAGTGAGGTCCTGATGCTGTTTCCAACCACTGTCACTGCCTTTTGGGGGTGTCTGACTCCTTAATATGTCGGCCCCAACCGATGACTGCGAGATACACTGAATAAGTGAATACACAAGATGCAGACAAAACCAACACTGAACACAATCACAGAGGATCAAACTAGCCAGGTCAGCAACAGTCGGGAGCAGTACAGAATCACAAGGCAGAGGAATAGTCAGTAACAAAGCCAAAGTCAGGTAACAGGTACAGCAAGGAAGAGTAAAGGCTAGCTACAGGCACTAAAGGTTACCAATATAGCAGGCAAAGGGAAATAGCACAATAGCCCTTTTATAACTGACCAGAGGACAAAGGTGATAGGTGGAAGCAACAAAAAGCCTTGTTGGACTACAAGGCTGTCAATCAAAAAGACTTAGGTAATTAGAGTGCTGGAGGATTCTTGACCATGGGTGTTGGCCAGGACTCCATTAACAATACAGAGCAGGGCATGACAGAGTTCACACTGGTGAAAAAACTTTAACGAAACTACGGCCGAGATCGCTGTTTTTGTTGCAACCGCCGTGGCCGGCGACCAGAGCCCAAAGCTCTGACAACTTGGTGTCATCTGCAAAAATAGAAACCATGCAATGAATCCCCTCCACTATATCATTATTAAATACATTGAATAAAAGAGGGCCCAATACTGAGCCCTGGGGCACACCACTCATAACCAGGGACCACTCAGAGTAGGAGTCATTTACCACCACTCTCGAGTACGATCCGATAGCCAGTTTTTAATCCAATTACACACTGTTGTTTCTAACCCAATCGATTCTAATTTACCAATAAACGTTTATGAGGGACAGTGTCAAACGCCTTTGCAAAGTCTAAAAACACTATATCCACACTCTCCAGACTCCTACTCACCTCTTCAAAAAAAACAATCGGGTTTTGGTCGGAAAAATTTCCCGCCCTTTTAGTAAAACCAAGTTTGGCAATAAATTTATAATATTTTATTCGGGCACATTTTCCCTGTTTATATTTTTTTAAAATGAACCCCTCAAACGTTTTTCCCCACAAAAAGATTTAAAAACTTACAGTCTGTTAATTCCCGGGGGCAAGATTTGGAGCCCTTTTTTGAAGAGGGGAACTTTTTTTGGGCCCTTACCCCAAAGTCTCCCGGGCACTATTCCAATCACCAGGAATCCTTAAAAAATCATATTACGGGGGCCCACACCGATAACCAAACCCGAGCTCTTTAAAAACCCTTTTGGGGTTGAAAACCCAAATTGGGCCGGAGCCTTGTTCACATTCATTTAAATTTAATTTTGGCTTAACTATTTCAACACTGAGCCAATTAATTAAAATCAGATGATATATTAACAGTACTGGGCACCACCTAAATCTGAAAAGGGACCCCCGCCCAACATCAGCTACTTTTTTCCTTGGGTTTAGTATTTACAGAGCGGGAAAAACCCTATTAGTAGCTCTCCCTTCTCCTAAACCCCAGTGCCCAAAGCCCCCCATTAGTTATTTAAAAGGGGCCCTCCCAGGGCCTGGGGACTTTGATTTTTTTTGGCATTTATATGCTTAAATAATTTTTGGTTTTTGGTTTTGCGGCCCTTTGGGGCCACTCCCTTTCTTTTTGTTTTTTTAAAGTGCTTTGATCATTTTTTTTTTTACAAATTTTATTAAGCGGTTTTTTTAATTTTCAAAGGTTAATGCTGAAACCCTTGACTTTTTTTTTAAAAAGGGCCCTTTTTTATTATGAAATTCCCCCCTTTTAACAAAAGGGTGGGAAGCCATGAAACCCTAAATCTCCTCATGATTTTTTGGGGGTCTATAGTTTCCCGCCAAAAATAATTTTTTTCTGAAATTAAAAACCCTTCCCCTTGTGTTTCCCCCCCACAATGTTTCCATGTCTTCACCCTCTATTGGGCCCCTTTTTAAAATTTTCCTTCATTTTAAAACCCTACATACAGACACACTCCTCCTCCCTTCCTGGGTTTTTTCTGTCCTTCCAAATGATTTTAAAAAATTGAAAGTTGACAGCCCAATCATTTTGAAAGGGCTCCACTATGTTTCCCCAACATAAAACCCCATAAATCTGCTCCTCTAAACTAACTCGCCTCAAACTCCCCCTTTTGGCTGCTAGACTTCTGGCATTTGTTGGGAAAAGGGCATTTTAAGTTCTCCTTCCCGTTTTTTCCCCTTTTTTTTCAACGGTACGGGATTAAAATCTAACACTTCATTTTGTACAAGGGATCATACATTACCCGTTCATAGACAGCAAAGGGATTAAACATTACCCTTTTGTAGAAAACCCTGGGTTTTTTACATTTTACCTTTTTTGTAGACAGCAGGGATTATTATTACCCCCCGTTAGTAATGGCATAGGAAATTTCTAGGATATTGGGGGACACGTATATCTTCAAAAACGGATTGCAAAAACAAAGGACCCCCACCAATGGGCTAGTCCCGCCACCACAGGGCCCCTTCTCCACCCCGGGCCCATATAGTCTTTCCCACTTCTATCCTATCTAACCTACATTTTTTTAGAAATTTTTCCCCCCCCTCATCCCTATTTTAAAAAATTCTCTCCCAGGGAAAGGGGACCCCCTTTCATTTTAGGGGGAAATTTTTCTGTTTTGAAAAAAAGATTTTACCCCTGCTTCTGAAAAAAAACCCCATCTTTAGTTTTTAATTTGTTGGAGAATTCTAGTGACCATGTTAAAGTTTCCTCCAATACCACCACAGAAAAATGAAGATTCCCCATGTTCTTTGATTTAACTAAACTGACTGCTACTTCAAGCAGATTGACATTCTTTTTAACCACTATTGGGTTTTTGGGTTTGTAGATGAAGGGGTTCCCCCTTACATTAATTTTTTGCTAGTATAAAAATAAATTGGACAACCCCCTTAAGACTGTCCCACCTGTGCATAATATCACATTGCATGTCTTTTCTGTGACCTATTAGAGTGCAGTGCAGGTAAAGGACCTGTGCCTCTGCCATCACCTGCATAGCTGGGTTTTTAAAGGGTCCCCACCCCGACCGTTTACCCAAAGGGGTTTTCAAAAGAAAAGTGGACTCCTTCAAATCAGCCCACAACTTTTCCCCCATAAAGAATTGCAGAGTCCCAAATTTGGTCCCCCAATGGCCCTGGGTCCTAACAAAGGGCCAAAAGGGCCCCCCCAAAGAGAAAAATACACGCTTAAAAAAATAAAATCCCCCCGTATGAGTCAAAAAAAAATTTTCCAATAAAATTTCCCACAGAAAACTAAAATTGCTTGTCTATGCAGAAAAACCCACATAAGCCGAGGTAAATCAGCCCCGTCGGGTCAAACGTGCATTCTATTTTAATTTTGCATGATTTGAAATTGCTAGTTTTGAAAGGGGGGAAAAGATTGAAAATTTGATTTTTGGAAAAAAAGGGAAACCGGGTTTCCTGCTATCATCTGTCAGGTTTTTTCCCCCCCCTTTTTTTCCCCCAAAAGGTTACTTTTTTTTTGGGGTACTTTTTAATTTCCCCTCACAACCCCTCTGCATTATCTTTCTAAATTAATTGTATTTTTTGAATGGAAAAATTGTGTAAAACTACCCCCCTCAGCAACCCCCCCTTGCTTTAAACTGCCCTGATTAATTGTATATTTGAAGGTTACGTTGGGGAAACTAAAATCCCCCCCCAACCCCCCTCTCATTATCGGGTCTGTTTTATATTGTTTTTTGGGAATGGTACGTTGTTTTTGAACTACTCCCCTCAGCAACTCCTCTTTTTAAACCCTTGCCCTAAATAAAATTGTATATTTGAATGGAAGGGGGTTTGTGAACACATCCCTCACAACCCCTCGCATTATCTGTCTAATTATATTGATATTTGAAGGGTACGTTTTTATAAGAATAGCATCCCACCCCTTTTAACCTTTAAATTTTAAACCTTTGGGGTTTTAAATTTGTCCAGCCATTGTTTCCCCAACCTTACTTTTGAAGTCTGTTTTTTGTAAAGGGCCTTTGGGAAATTTCCACCCATTTACACACCGGGAGTTCCCAGTTTAAACAATTGACCGCAGAAAGCCCCCAAAATTTTGTAAACCCCAAAAGTAAAACTGACCGTCGGGGGTCAACCCGTGCATCAATTTTAAGGGGAAAGATTTAAAAGGGAAAAGGGACTGAAAGGGGGATTTTTGAAAAATTTGGGAAAAAGGAAAATTTTGGACAGAATTTGGGCCCCAAAGGGGGCCAGGGGGAAACACTTTTTTTTTGGGGAAAACCTAATCATAAAAACCCCCACACCTCTTTCCCCACTATCCACATTGCTGTCTACCGGGTAGCCATCTCCCCCCCTACTTCCCAAACCGGGCCCTCACCCCCTTGACAATTTTTTAATCCTATCAGCCCCCCCCCCTCTCTCCTCCCCTCCCCCCATGTAATTAAAAACCCCCCACCCCTTTCTCCCTTTTAGCCCCCACCACAAATCACCTGCTTGCAAAAAGGGGCCACCCCAACGCCACTCATACCAATCACTTAACCATCTGCTGCGCTTTTCATTCTCCGGCTTCTCGCGGCAGTAACATCTCAACCGAACCCGGGCCCTCCTTCCTTTTAAACTGCCCTCATCCCCCCCCTCCTCCTCGCCCCCCATAAAAACCCCCGCTAACCGTTGCTTTCACGGTCCTTCTTTTTTCCCCCCTTTTTAAAAATGTGTTTTGGGGAACCCGCCCCAAATCTTTTGGGCAAAACTCACGGGCTGTTCAGGGGCCCTGTTTTTTTTCTCACTCCCTCAACCCCTAGCTTTTAAACAAAAACAGGCTCCACACCTGACACTCTTCCCTTGCCGCTCTCACCTATGGGGGGGGCAACATTTTAAACCCACACCTCCAACCTGAAAACAGGCCGTTTTGGGAGGGGGATTTTGGCATACTTCTCTCTCCAAAAACGCCTTACCGGGTCCTTCCCCCGGGTACCCTCCCCACTTCCCTACCTTTGGGGTCCACCCCCCTTTCAGACTTTTCCCCGGCCCATTTTTCTCAGAGCCCCGCGGATGTGAACAGACCCCCCGGGCTCACCCCGGCCCAGTTCCTAAATCATTTTGCCGCCTGGCTCCCTTTTCCTCTCTACTGAAATACCTACTCTCATCAGGGGTGATTTCAACATCCCCATTAAAGACCCAATGTCCCCTTTTTTGGCCCTCATTCCTTTAACGACCTTTTCCTTTTGGGCCCTCGCATTTTACAAAAAAAACTCCCCACCCACAAGAAGGGGGAAAACCACTTGATGGGGGTCTTCTGCTCTCTCATAAATTTTCTAACCCTCAAAATTCTCCTTATCTCTCTCCGATCAAACCCCTCCTTTTTACTATCAAAAAATTCCAGGCCCTCTCTGGACCCCCCTCCCCGGGGCATCCATTCAAAAAAACCTCCGCTCCATTAACACCCGGGAACTCAAAAGACACCATCCCTTCCCCCACTCCCCCCAATCCCCCCCAAACCCTCCCAACTTGGCTGTTAAATGTTAAAATTTGAAACACCCCCAATAGACCCTAGACATTTTTGGAAACCCCCTCACAAAAACCCGGGCACCACCAGGGGTTAAACATCCCAAAACCAAGGCACACCCCCTAAAGACTTCCTGCAATCGCAGCGCTGTTCCAGGTGGCGGACTCTGTGGAAAAAAGTAAAAAGTTTCCCTTTCATATTTTTCCCCACAAAAATTTTCTTGCTCAAAACTTACCATTCTGCCCTTCACTCCCAAAAAACAAAAAATTTTACCCCCCCATCACCACATAACAAAACAACCCAAAACCCTGTTCAAACACCTTCCATTTCCCTCCTCAGGCCCAAAGCTCAGCCCCGCCCACAAAACCTCTTTTGGCTGAAAAAAACCTTTTGGCCACTCCCTTCAAAGAAAAAATTTTGACAGTATCCGGCATAACATCCCCATCACAAACCCCAAGCCACCCAAAACCTGTCCCTCCCCGCCTCCTCCAGTCTGTCTCCGGGCCCTTTACCCAAAAGACAGAAGGGAAATGCCGAACTTTCCCCCTGTCTGCCCCGCCCCCCCCTACCGCTCTATGACCCCCCCTTCCCTCCCCCCCTTTTCCAGTCTATTTCCCCAGCTATCCCTCTCACCTTACTGCAATCTTTAACCTCTCTCTCTCCACTGGGGGGTCTTTCCCCCTTCCCCCTTTAAAAAAGGGTACTAAACCCCCCCTTTACAAAAAAACCCTCTCCCGGGCCCATCCCCGCTTTCCCAATTACCCACCTTTTTCTTAAAAAGCCCTTTTATCCTTAAAAATCCTGGGAAAGCTTTGGGCCCACTCCCGTTTAATTTCCCCTATTCCCCTCCGCTAACTTCTTCTTTATCCTCTACAAACGGTTTTTCCGCAACCCCCAAACCTCCACAGAAACTTTCTCTATTAAAGTCTCTAACGATCTCCACACTGCTAAAACTCCCGGGGAAAATTACCTTGTTGATTCTGGGTTTGATCTCTCTGCACATTTGGCACTGTTATCACCCGCTTTCCCACATTCCCGTGCAATTTGGGATCCCAGGACACCCGGGTCCTTTTGGTTTTCCCTTTCCCACCTCCTGAAAAGCTTCTTCAGTGGTTTTCCCTTTTCAGGGTTTAACTTCTTTTCCTCTCCTTTTTTTGGGGTTTTGGGTTTTTGGGGGGGGGGGGGGTTTCCCTTTCTTGGGGTTTTTCCCCCTCCTCTTCTCAAACTATAAAAGCCCCCATTGGCAAAAAACCCTCAGTAAAAATTTTACTTCCAGTAACCCTCTCATGCTAAAGACACCCCAATTATACCATTTTTCCCCCAGCCTAAATCCCGCCCTTACAAAACACCAGTGACTGCTTCCGCCCCCCCGTCTCTGACACATTCCTCCTCTCTATCTCCAACTAAACCCCACCCAAAACGAAATTCTTTTTTTTCCCCCAAACTACTAACCAAACCCCAAACTCTATTTCCCCTCTCAGTAAATTTGGGAAACCCCAAAAACCCCCTTTTGGCCCGCAGGGCCCCGTAAACTTTGGGGTTATTCTAGACTTTTTATCTGTCGTTCACCCCCCCTTAAAAACCAATCCCTTTGGAAACCCCCCTCCTGTCACCTGCACCTCAAAAACACTCCAGAATCCGTCCTTTTTTCCCTATCGAAAAAACCAAACCCTCATTTTTTGCCTTATTTTTTTCTCGTCTGATTTTCTGTAAAACCCCCGCTTTTCCCCGGGCTCCCACCCCGCAAACTCTCCCCTCTTCAATCGGGCCCCGGGAAACCCGCAGCCAGGCTCATCTTTTTCCTCTCCAGGGCCCCTATACCCGGGTGCCTCCCACCCCCGGTGTTACTTTTCCCCCGCCCCTGGTTGTCCATCCCCGTAAAAGAAAAACAGCAAAAAAACAATCACTTTTCAAAAAAAGCTCCCACAGGGGCCCGCAGCAAAAACCCCCCCAAAACTCCTCCCTCATCTCTGTCCCACCACCCCTTTCCCCGCTTCCCCCCCACTCACTGCGGACACCCAAAATCGACCCCCAATCATCCCCCCAAACCCAAATGCCCGTCTTCAAGATTTTCACGTGGCCCCAACCCCGGTTCTCAAAGGGAAAATGCAAACACTACCATCGGGACAATCCCCGCCTTTACCGGTTTTTAAGAGTGTCCCCAAAATACTTTCTTAGGGGAAAAGGGCCCACCAAAAACCCCTAATTGCCAAAACCCACAAACCCTTTTATCACACACATTCTTCAAACCCAAAACTAGGGCACTCACGGCCCCCCCCTTTACTGTAAAATAAAATGTACTGTCCAAAGGGGGCAGGTTCACCCCAATTTTTAATGTAAAAACCCCCCCCATATTTAAAAAACAAGGCTGGACCAAATTTTAAATTCAAGCACTTCTCTCCCTTTGTTTTTTCCCCCCAAACAACCCCCTAATTGAAAACTTTTCCCAGCAGGGCCCTCACGACCCCCTTGTTCTCCCTCTGTAAATACTTTCAAATGTGTAATTTTATTTTTTCTTTTTTCTGTAAAAAATACCCTCTATAAATTTTAAAAGGGGCTGCGGAATTTGTTGGCGGGTATATAAATAAAGTTTTTTATTAGGGGTTTAGCAAAATTTCGTTGGCATCGAAAATCGAGCGATAGTCCGGGGGCCCCCAAACCGATAAGGTTTTTTCCCCATTTGTGAAATCGATTATGACGGGGTTACCAAAAAAAAAGAAAGTCTAAAGGGAGGGGCAACAAAAACCTTCTTTTTTTACACCCAAAAAAAGGGGGGAAAGGGTTAAATTAAAATCCACAAAAGTCAAATGGGTACGTGCTAAAATCTTAGGGGAACACACTTTGGTTTTAAAAGTCACAGGGAAAAAAAATCCCCCGAAACCCTTCACTATTTCCCCGTCTTTTAACCACAGCCTTACCCTTTAAAAAACCGCATTCACGCCACAAATTTTAAAAAGTGCCAGAAGGCAGTATGATTTGAACCATCATGTTACTTGAATGGAATTAAATTTCCCTGTCCGGAACCGCTGAGCCCCCAAACCTGCAGACCCCCAGTTTTTAAAAAGTCCCCCGCAAAAAGGACCCCTTTTAAACCACTTTTTATTAACTGACACTAATATATCGTCCTTCCCAAATGCCATTAAACCGTCTGACCACATTTTAAAAAATCCAGAAAAAGGATCTTTAAAAACCCCCTTTTTTGTTGAACGGCATATACTTCCCGTCCTGGGCCACGTAGACCATTAACCTGTCGACCCCCCAAATTACAAATGCCGGAAAAAGGAGTCTTTCAAAACCCCCATTTTATTAACTGGCATTGACTAACCTGTCCGTGCCACAGCTACCCCGGGCCGAGTTACAGTGGGGGCGGTGAAGCCCAGGCTGGCGTCCCCTCACTATTAAAGCAGGGTTAAAAAGCCCCCATGCCAGCAAAAAAAACTGTCGTGCTGAAGCGAGTGCGGAAGCGGAAGTGGAAAATCCGCCCCCTTCCCCAGTACACTTTTACCTGGGGGACGCTTTCCCCTTTGTATGAGTGTGGACCAAATTTTAGCTTCACTTGGAAAAAACTGGTGGTTAACGCTCCTGTTACAAACCCCGGTGCCCTTTTCTTGGCATTCTTTTTCCCCATTTTTACTCAACGTGGGTGAGGAAAGGTCTCTGTCTTTGTTCTTGTCCGTGCCATACTCCACCTCTGAATAACCCACATCTGGTCAAGAGTTTTCTGTACTCCCTTGTACAGTAATTCAGAAGGCAATTTTTTTAACAGCTATTTTTGTACATGAAAGTTTTTAGATACTTTAATTCCTAGGAAAGTACTACATTTGTTAAAATCGGATGGAATCCCACCATGGTCTTTTGTTTCTATCTCTTTTAAATTGTTTAAAATTAAAAAAAATGGGTTGTCTTCAATAAAGGGAATGATCAGCTATGTTAAAGATTCTTGCGCAAAAACAAGTAAATTTGCGCGCAATACATGGCTGCGTCCATTAACATAGTCCTACCTATTCCTGTATTTTCTGACAGCACCCATCACCCTTGAGCCACTCTTGACCATAGTGAAGAAACAATGGTCTGTTATTTAGAAAACAACATTTTTTAGAATAGGAATCGTGATAGTATAAGCTGCATGTCACAGGCAAAATGCTCTCCAAAAATTCAAAGCAAGAACCGCCTTTTTGACCACTTTGTGACAATTGTGAAGAATCAAATTGCGTCAGTTAGAAAAAACATTTTTTAGAATATCTGGATCCTGTAGTATAGCTGCATGTCACAGCAAAATGCCCCCAAAGAATTCTCCAAAAAACATTGACCCATGAGCCCACTTTTGACAATTGTGAATAACAACATGTCTATTAGAAATCAACATTTTTTACGAATAGGACCTTAGTATATGCTGCATTTTCAACACAGCATGAACCCAAAAAATTATAAAAATGACCTTCTCAGTCGCCACTGTTAAAAAAATAAAATTGTGAGGGCAACATGACCCCAAAACATTGCACACATGTAAAAAATTCTAAAATGAAGTGAGTAAATGGAATATGGATTTGTCATAGAAACCTTGGTGTCTTTTAGTCCTCCACACAGCAAAACACAGCTAATGAACTGTTGGGAATTGAGAATAAAAATTGCAGTAACAAATGCATCACTTTAAAAATAAGTCTTTTTCAAAGAGGATCCAGTCATTCCTGGTTTTGGAGATAGGAATGGTGAAGTAGTACCAGCAACTGACTCGGTAAAACCTCTCATGGCAAATATTGGGCCTACAAACATCCATCACGATCCATGCCTGACGTTCATCTTGATGAAAGTCAAACTATCCGACATTTATCTGTGGAAAAGCCTGGATTGCGTTGTCTGAAAATGACTCCTCCGCAAGCTGTGCTGAAGAGGTCCGCTCAGATATGACGCTACCTACTGCTGGGCAGCGGACAACACCTCTATGGCTGCGAGTCATGCTCGGGCCATTTTCTTCGGCTCCCATTTATTGGATACACCACAGAAGTCAATTAAGTGGGTCCAAAGCAATCACATAATCAAAAACACGGTGCGGCTAAGAGACGCAGAGTTAGTCGTTGCACACAGTGATCTGTAAGCTGGTCTCTGGGTGTTGTATCTGTGGCCTGCATTGCATGTCTCGGTTGGATTGAGGGGGCTGGTTAATTCTAAAAACATTCGACCAGAAGGGTGGCACACACTTTTATTAGGATCTTAATCCTGCCACCATTGCCTACACGCTGAGACTTAGGACCGAAAAGTACTGTCTTGCGTACGAGCCCAGGTTCTACCGGCTGACTTCGGCACTCACTGCTGTCAACGTCGAAATTAGAGCGTATGTTATCAAGCTCTCCGTCCTCAATCGCCTATTAACGGTCACATTCATAACAGAACGTTGTGACAGTTATGTCGGTGAAGTGAAGTCGTGTCAATTGCTGAATAGCGCAAACTGCACCCCAGAATACGTCGTTCCCACATTAGAGTCCATGCCTACCCTACGAAGCTCAAACGACGGACTCTCCAATTCTTCCACTTTTTCCTGGCATTTGTAAGCAAATAATCATCGCTGACCTCATAATTTGATATTGGAGTCGGGCGCATTGCTAGAGGCAGGTAATCTAAGTGCTATCGAGTTTTTGGCAATTTTGTAACCGGGAAGATCCAGGGCTGGCGGTGGCTCACCGGCAGCTAGAACTAGTACATGTTAACACCAAGAATATTACATATTCGTCTCTGCAGCGCAGCGACTGGCCCTAGATGCCGATCGCGAATTCAAACTCTGATAAGATAGAGCATGAGGAGAAAAACTGGCGGAAGCAAATCGTATAAATCCGAGTCCAAGCACATCAATGAGAGAGATAAAAGCCTTTGCGCAGTTGACCGCGGAACCTCTGGGATTGACAATGGGCAATCTGGCCAACACTCATTACTTCCTCACATACACTGGCCCTGCACTCCACAAATTCAACTTGCTCGGCCAACCAATCTTTCCCTACAGTGCAGGGGATGGACTGGTCGATCGTGTTACTAGGAATAGGCTCTCCTCCTCCCTCCTCCTACCGCTACCATGTTCCCCGTCACCCTATCTCAACAACACCAGCCCTGACTTTGGCCACAATTCAGATGATGCGCATCCCCTAAAGCATTGACGGTGCCGCCTTGCACTAGTCTGACCCCTAACCACTGCCTAATGTAGACCGAGTACAAATCATTAGAAAGTCTGCGGTCCGGGGCCCTTGTGGACTTGACCAACTGAGATGAACAGGCTCCGTGTCTGCAGCTGTGTCCGTCCCTCCTCCATCACGCTGTCGCTGCGCCGGGACTCTGGATGTTTCAAGAGTGGGTTCCAGGAGCAATCGTACAATACCAACAACTAATCCGCATCTATTCCCCAACAATAGCAGTTCACGATAAACATCAACGGCTCTGGAACTGAGGCATTGTCCGCGACTGACCATTTTGTGGGGCTATCTGCAAAACTGGCAAGGATGGTGCAAGCTCATTCAACTGCCACCCACTTCTCGTCTGGCTCCCCAACACCCCGAGGTCCGCACTCGCGTGCTTAGTTCAGGCCATGTGTCACTGCCACCTACATCGTAACTGACGTAATGCATTGCGCATGCTTCACGACAATCGCTCGAAGGCATAAGTGGGCACAGTCCGCCTGGGAATTCAGCGAGTTGAGCTCATGCAAGAGCGGCTCCAACCAATGAGACTCGTAGACCGGGGAGTATCCGAGAACTTGGACGCTGGCAAAGTACGCAGCCAGTGCGCAGATGAAGCGGGTGCGAACGCCGGAAGTTGCGAACTCAGACCTCGAGCCTTCTTAGCAGGAGCGAGTAGTCCAGACCCGGGGTAAGCTCTTTAGAAATTCTGGACGAACAAAGGTTCATGACCATGTGCCGGCAAGGGATGAGCTCACTAGCCCTACCGATCTAAGGAGCGGCCTAGCAGATTTCGCCCGTTTCACGCTGACACACCACTCTTGCCTGGCACATAGGTTCTTGTCACCCAGCCAGCGCTCCCGGCCGGCCCCATTCTCGTTGCGGAGAAAGCCGTCCACAGCTCCTGACCTGTGTGGGGAAGCGGTCTACCAACGGCAGCATTAATTTCAAACACGGCCTGGTGTCTCTGGGCAACGTGATTCCCAAACCATAGAGGACCTTGGGAAAGACTCCCCCTGCAAACCGTCTGCGCTCTAGCGGTTTTGAAGAGCGTTATATGCGCCTGAGCCTGACAGAGCCACCGTCGACCCCAGAGACATCCACCCCAGCTCAGCCCAGTGAGCTGTTCAACAGAGATATAGCTGCCTTGGCCTCGCTTAACTGAGTACCACTGTTTCCGTGTCGTGAGAAGGACATTTTCCGGAACACCGATTCAGACACACCGCTTGAAATTTTAGATGTGTACACGTAGGAGCTTGTGAGCCAGGCGACAGGGGACGACTTTTTAAAGCGAGACAAGAAAAATGCGCTGCTCGCATCTGGTCATCTGGGGGACAGGCAAGGCCTCTGACGTGGAGTCGAGAACCCATCTGTGTCCACCAAACGGAAAGGCAACATTTCCAAGGCCAAAAGCCTGGCAAATGAGCCGCGACATTCAGTGCTCTAGTTCTGGCTTTGGATGGTTTGGTTAAAGGTATTCGTCAGCTCCCAAACCTGAAGACAAAGGCATGTCTGCTAGACTGCCGCTGTACGGCGTGCAGGTCGACAAACTGGCGGAAGAGAAGGGTTATGGAATGGGTCCTGGTGGTGACAATGGTGGTACGCTCGGCAAAGGTGGACTGCTCGAAGCTGGCGGAGGCTGATCCCTGATCATGACTCCTGAGAGACATAAGGGAGACACAGAGGAACGTTTGGTGGTGGGCGGAGAAGGAGGAGGGCGGAGACAGAGGGGTTACAGTGGTCGGAGGCCCGGCGCGACGGTCTGGCCTTTTTTGGCCAAGTGATCCCCATTTCAACTCATGCCATTCCCTGCATGTGACTAGACATGACTGGTGAGTGGTTAACCACTTAAGATTCTTGCCTCTACTTATCGTATTTAAACGGCAAAGGCCGGTAAAAAGCATATGACATACGCTGGTGAAACAGAGCTAGCTCAACGAGAAGGAAGGGCCCTGGCTTGAGGTCCTGGACCTTTTTGACGGCGAAATGCAGGAGCGGGGATTGCAGTCTGACGCGTGGCAAGGCGAATGACATATCAGCTGGACTTCATGCGACCGGCGCTCCACGGTACCTTTTTGGTGGCGGGACCCCCCCCGTAATTGGACACTACCCCTCATCGTCTTCCTCCCCATCACACTGATGAAAGGGCATCAGGCGTGCGCAGAGCAAATTCTGCGGAAGAAGACACCAGGATGGATAGCGCAATGTCGTCATCATCTCATCAACCACACGGTGACTGGTCGTCCTGATCTTTCGCATTCCCAGAAGCTCCGGGCTACAAGCAAGGGGCACCTGCAGGCGTTTGCCCGACCGCCCATGGGATTTAGGCCGATTGACCGCATATCCATCACCCTCTCTGTAGCATACCAGTAACTGGGCGTGCAGAGCAGTACTAGATCATCCCTCTTGATCTGTCTAAACAGATGCCAATCTCTCTGACCCCAACCTGCAATTTTGTCAAACAAAGAGGATTCTTCTAAACAATGAGGATTAATTCCATCAGATGAGTAGGTGATACTCGTGGAGACATGACATTGGGGCTGCTTCATGTTAGCGACGGGATGCTGATGATGTAACATGAAAGGACGACCATTTGCTGCGCGGTGACTGGGAGGGAACGCGAGCGAGGCTAATAGACTTGCACTAGATGCAGGTTGCATTCTAACACTGTAGGATACAGATTGGGCGCGACACATGTTCTGTTCACTTAGTTCACAGGGGACCCTGACCAAGCGATGACAGCCTGACGTTACACTGCCCGCTCACTGCGACGAGAAATCCGCGTCACGGCCGATTGGCAGCTGTTTGCTCGGCCGAGCACTAGCGGGAAGGAAGTCCACCTTCTCCGTCGTGTACCTCTACCTCCATACGCTACCTCCCCTCTTGCATTACGCTTACCAACCACGCTTGCATGTCGCTCCCATGGTCTTTCAGGAAGATACATAAAAACTTTGAGAAGGTATCGGAATAGTATTTGCGAAAGTCTCTTATTCTAAACAAGATTCAAATCACAGCTCTACCCAAATCCCTGCTAATCAAATACAAACTTGCATGCGTATTCAAATTTAACTTGCAAGGTGCTCTAACTCAACAAATCTGGGACTGGGCAAGACAGTGCAAACAAAAACACGTCTATCCTTTATGGTTATTTCGTTATCAATACACGGTATTTCTTTTTGCACCTTTCAATTCCACCGTGTGACAATAGAATTGCGGTTTTAAGATTTACTGTGGATGGACTTGCGTACAAATGAACAAAAGCCCTGGGTGCGACCCAACACAGTCAAAAAACACTCTATCTTGTTATGTTTTCCGTATAATACAACCGTAATAATTAGCACCTTCAATTCACCTGTGGTAGCTATAGAATTGCCTTTCTTTAAGATTCTACGCTGATAGCTGCGTCATATGAACAAAAGCTGGGAGTGCATCAAAAGTAAAAAAACACGTATCTGTTCATATCATTTTCGCGTATAATACCACGTTATTTTATTGCACCTTCAATGTCACGCCTGTGGTTCTGGATGCACTATAGAATTCGGCATTGTTTTATAGATTTACTGGATGCTGCGTCCAATGAACAAGGCGAAGGTGTGCAAAAGTCAAAAAAAACACGTACTGTATATGTTTCTTTGGTATATAAACGGTATTTTTTGCACCTTTCAATTCACCTGTGGTGAATATAGAATTGCTGTTTTAAGATTTACGTGGATGACAGGGGTACCCTGAGTGCCACTAAGTACAAGGATGAGATCCTCAGACCCATTGTGAGACCATATGCAGGTGCAGGGGTTCCTGGGTTTCTTCTTATACATGACAATGCTAGGCCTCATGTGGCTGAAGTGTCAGCAGTTCCTGCATAATGAAGGCATTGATGCTATGGACTGGCATGCCTGTTGCCCAGACCTGAATCCAATCGAGCACATCAGGTCTCATTCCATCCACCAACACCATGTTGCACCACAGATTGTCCAGTTGACTGGAGTTGACTGATTCTTTAATCCAAGTCTGGGATGAGATCCTTCAGAACATCCGCCATCTCATCAGGAGCATTCCCAGGTGTTGTAGGGAGTCATAAAGGCATGAGAAGACCACACACACTACTGAGCCTCATTTCCTTGTCTTGAGGCATTTCCACTGAAGTTGGATCAGCCATAAATTTGATTTTCCACTTGGATTTTGAATATCATTCCAAAACCAGACCTCCATGACATATTAATTTTGATTTTCATTGATCATGTTTAGGTTTTATTGTTCTCAATACATTCCACTATGTAATGAATAAAGAATTGCAACTGGAATACTTCATTTTCGTGTTCCCTTTATTTTTTTGATCATTGTATTTAGTATCTCTTGTTGGAGGCATGACATTAATGAATTGCCTGTAGATTTAAAACATTGCATGGAACTCTGTAGAATTGCTACTCTGATTACTCTCTCCTTCAAATATTTTTAACATTATATAGTACTTTTATTTTCATCTGCCAGTAAAAATACATCAAAACTTGGTTTTGCAACAGTAAATAATTGCAGGCAATAGAATTCCCTGTGGAGATGCCACTGAGGAGTCACAAGCACAATAGCAAACCCATCTAATGTTTTTGAGGACCTCCTACTTTCTGAAGCATGGGCAGTGTAAGCATGTAAAATAGTCATGTCTAATAAAATTATATGAAAACTGCATGACACAAAATGTTCACCTTTAGGTAAAAACTGCATTTCACTGGAAAAATAGAAGCAAAAACATAACTTTTAATCCTAAATTTCTTTAAAAAAATTTCTTTAAAAAAAGTAAAAGTGTGTGTATTTCTGCCACAAACACGCCTGAAATCCATCAACTTCAGACTGGTGGGGATGATATAATCTGTGGCCAATAGTTAGTTTAGTCACTTTTTGTGGAGAATTCTGTGTCATATCCTGTGTTTGTGTATTTCAGCCCTCTGAACATCTCAAATCCAGCCACTCCAGTCTCTTGGGATATTGCCATCTTTGGCAAACTGTTAATTTTTTCAATTATTGTGGATAGAGATGGGCGAATTGATTCTAACGAAGTGGACTTCGTTTAGAATTTCAGGAAAACTTCGGTTCTGAACGAAGTCGAAGTTTGGAGGTTGATTCGGCGGGAACGAAGGTGTTTTCATTGATAAAATGGCTGTCGAGCACATGGCGTTACATGGGGCAAAAAAACTCTGGGAGGAAGAAGGGCATAGCCTGCATGACATGTGCAGAGATGAAGCCAATCAGAGACCGGTGGGATTCTGTGACGTCACCGCACTATATAAGTCCGGGCGCGACGCTGGGAGCTCATACCGCTCTCACTGTACTGATCAGGGAAGGTGCTGCCGCGGCTGATTGTTACTGAAGAACTGATTTTTATACAGCGATTTTTGTGGGGTGTCTCAGCTTGTCTCAGAGACTGCTTCTCTTAACGTTCTATTTCTGATTTTTTTGGGTATTGGATCTGAAATCCAGTGTGCGTCCACTGCAGCTGCATATACATTTAAATCCTATCTGCTCACAGCACATTGAATATCCAAGGGGGATCTAAGCCAGTTCCTATTGTATTCATTTAAAGAAACAGCGTTTTTACAATACAAATACCACTTCATTTTTGGCTGCTCAATTCTTTGGCGCAATTTACATCCAGGGGTTAATTAAGCGTTGTTTTTCAGCTGTGGTGACTCCAGAAACCGTCATTTTCACTGCCAAAATATAGACATTTTTCCTGTAGCCTAATTCACAAGCAAATGTTAATTACAATTTTATCTCTTGTTGTGTGGCTTAAAAAAACACCGCATTGTAACACGCTAAAAAGCTAGTTTTTTGTGGTGGCTCAATTTTTTTGGGCCCAAATTTACATCCGGGGGGTTTAATTTCGTTTTTTTTCGGCTGTGGTGACTCCAAAAAACCGCATTTCACTGCCAAAATATATACATTTTTCTTAGCCTAATTTCACAAGAAAAGGGTTAAAATTACAATTTTATCTCTTTTTTTGGTGGCTTCTATGGCTTGGAGGCGTGTGCTCTGCAGCTCCTAGGCCTCAACTTCTTTATTCCGGCTAATCGGCATCAAAGAGGGGGAAAGCCAACAAAAAAACCCGGACTGGCCCTGGGTCCCCTCGCTTCCTCCCCGGAGGATTTTGCGCGTATTTTGGGCGTTTTGTTCTCTCAGGGCCCTGAGGAAAGAGCTGTGGGTATGGCTCCAAGATGGCCGCGCTGACCCTGCACCATACTCCCCTCCGCACCGTGTCCTGCAGGGCCGAGCCTACCCCTCATGCTCCGGTCGGCGCAGGGGCACCTTCGAGGCGGGGATACAAGCTAACGCTTCGCCGGTCCTCTTTCGCCTCCCCCCTCCCCCAAATGCAGGATCCCGCCCATAGCCCATGCGGCCGGCCCCCTGTGGTTTCCTGACGGTGGGCCCCTCCCCCTGCTCACAAGCTCCGGGGGGGCTGCCCGCTTGCCGCCCTCTCCCGGCGGGTCTGAAGACTGGCGGGCGCCCACTCGCCTGCACTTCCGGCGCTGAGGGCATCTGCGGGCCGGGGCCCCTATCCCCGCACTCCTTCCCTCCGGGTGCGTTCCTCCTTTGGCAGCTGACCGCCCCGCAACGCTGGGGCCTCCGCCCCTATGGCCGGGGCAAGGAACAATTTCCCGATGCGCTTCCCCCAACAGCAGGTACCGGGCCCGGGGAGGTCCCACTCGGGAACCCCCCTCATTTATCTTCACCCCCTGCGCACCTCCCCCCCCTACCTCCACTCGTGGTCTGCCCCCCCCCCTCCGCTTTTCCCGCCTGGTGGGCATCGGCAATCACTCCCCTGGCTCAGAAGGCCTCCTCTCCCACTGCGGGCTCCCATCTGTCTCCCCCGACGGTGCCCCGGATCATATGGGGGGCTCCCCAGCTTCCGCCTGGGAGGGCCCAAAAGGGGGCATTGCCACTCTAGCGGGGTTCCCGGAGGGGCCCGTTTCCCCCTCGGGCAATCCCCTCAGCCTATGGGGACCCACACCCCATGGACCCCTGTCTGCCTACCCCCCCTCTGGATCAACCGCACATCACCCCCCAGGGGGCCTTTACCTATGCTTTTCCCAACCTGTTCAGCACTCCCCCGGGGGGGCCCCTGGACCCACCCCCCTGGATAACTGGCGCCGCTGCACCTCCCCACCTGGTCACGGGCTTTTGGGGTGCCCACCTCTACATTTAGAGACTTGGACTGCTGCCTGCACCCAAGGTCCACCTTCCGACCACAATTTCCAGTCTCCCCCTCCTCCTTTTACCAAGGGTGCACATCTCGGGTCCAAAGGTGGTGAATCCAGATTCGCTCAGATCGAGGGGGGCACTACGTCTAGTCCCTTGAGGCACTCGCCTCGTCTGTCCTTCGGATGCGGTCGGGAACCCCTTTTTTACCCCCGGCCCCAGCGTCGGCAGTCAGCCGGTGACATTCCGACATGCAGTATTACCTTAATCTGCCGACGGGCAAAATTTCTTCTATATCCGACTGTTTGGGGGAATGGGGGAAAGAATTTCCCAAATTTTCAGTTTGGAACCCTACCAGTCAAACAAAATGGAATCCCTTCAGCATCCCCAAAGTCGTCCTCCACTACCAATCTGCCCTCGGAGGGGTACAACAACACCCTCCCAGTTTTTTCATCTTCAAACAACACCTGGATGATGTAGAGAACAGGGGCGGCGCAAAAAATTTGCGGAAATCGGGGTTTCCCCTGAAAATTTTTTCCGCCTCTGATCTCTATTAAAAAATTTTTTTCTCTGCTATTTTCAATCGATATCCTGGATGCCCTTTCGAAGGGCCCCATTGAGCTTGATAGGGTTCAAAGACCCATCCCCCTCCAAGTCAAGATGATCTTGCCCCCTCGAGATGTAATCTGTCGCGTCCACTTCTTTTTGTTAAGGAGGACATAATGAACCGGGTTGGGAAAGGGGCCCGCCCCCTCCGGGTGTAAAAAAGGTTCACTTACAGTTTTCCCCCGGATCTATCCGCCATACCTCCCCCCAGAGAGCCATGCGGAAACCCATTCTGGCTGTGCTTGGGGAAAAAGGGGAAACATTACCTACATTTTGGGGTTTCCCCCTTTGCTCTTATTCCCCGTCTGGGGGTTTGGGGTTCCCTTTCACTAAACGTTCCCCTGAAGATACCCCCCCCTTTCGAAGGGACCCCCAAATCTCTGATGTTTTCTCCCGGGGTTTGGGGGCCCTTTGCCCTAAAAATCCTTGAAAAGGGAACCCCCAAAAAGGGGGGGGCCCAACAGGGGCCCCCCCACCCTTTGGGACCGGGGTTCCCCCCCCGGGAAAAAGTACGAAACAGATGTTTCATGCTCTGTCAAGACCTTTTTTGGTCTCTGGTTTTGTCCCGTGCTCGTGATTCGAGGGGGCCCCGACCCAATTGCCCCTGCCATCTCTAGGTGCTGTTGACCCCATGTTCGAGGGAAATAAAGGGGGGACGTTCCCCGTGCTTGGGTTTATTGCCCCTTTTTTTTTTTTTATGTTTTCGTATTGATTTTTGGTCTTACCCCCCACTTGGGTTTCCCTTTGTTAACATGTTTTGCATTGATACTCATAGATTAGCCCGGTATTTCCTTTTTGTATGTGCTTAAAAGGGGGCTCTCTCTGAACCATGGGCCCATCTTCTACCTTTTCCCCACGGAGGTTTTGGGGCCCCTGCGGGGCAGTTCTGGTCGAGGGTTTTCCTGGGTTTACGACGCTAGATGTGGGTTTTTTTGCGGGGGTTTTTTCCCCCTGCTTTTTCCCTTTTCCCCCCCTTTTCCCCCTCCCTTTCGTTCCCCCCTTTCCCCCCCTCGGGCTTTGGGGTTTTTAGCACCAGCAAAAGTTTCTCCCCTTGGGCATGGGAGATCTTAACCAAAAGCCCCCTTTCCAAAACCAAGGGCCTAAACCCCCTAAAGAAACCCTTTTTCAATTCACCATCATTTTAAAAAGAAAAGAGGGTTTATATTTTCGTGGGGGTTTTTAGGAGACTCATTTTTGCCTCTCAGACACCCCCCCCTTAAAAACCCGATTTTTATACTGATTGGTAAATTTTGCCCAATCATTCCCCCTCAAATTTTAGAGGGGGCCCCCAACCCTCCACAAGTCCCCCTTTGCATCAGGTGTTGGACTAATTATTTACATGAAGCCAAAAAATTTCATTTTAATTTTGTCTTTAACAGGCAGCGGTCACTGTAGTTAAGTTTATGCTCTAATAGGGTCGGGTGTTTTCCTCCTGCCGCCCAAAGGGGTGTTGGAATCCTGGGTGAGGGACCATTTTTTTTTGTGGGTTTTTAAATCTGACGCTCGAAAACATGCTCAAGACTTGGGATTTAATTCACTCGCACGCACGCGGGGGTTCCCCTGAGGGCCTTCCCTTGAGCGAAAAAGCTTTGACAGGACCCCATGGGCCCCCCGGCGTCCCCTTGCTCGGTTGGCTTGGCCCCCCTTTTTCAGCAAAAACCCTGGCATTTTCCCAAATCCTTCTCCCGGGGGTGGGGGAATTAAGGGAACCGTCGGACCCCCTTCCCTACTGTAACGTACAAACAGGATGTCCGTTTCTCCGCTACCCCCTTATTTTAGCATGGAACCCTCCTTGAACCCAACGCTCCAAACCCAGACATCGGGGGTATCACGGGGGTGGTCGAGAATACAATTTCTGGTTTTTGCCACCCCCTTTTTACACATAAAAACCCCCCTCTTTCCCCCCGTCCCCGATGTCTGAGCTGAAGCGGTTTTTGCTTGGTCTAACTATAAAATAATTAAACCCCAAAACTGAAGCGCTGAACATTACATTGGACCCGGGTGTCATTGATATTCTTAAAGGGCAGTTCTCTTTCGCTTGGCCTTCTAATGGTATTTCCTACCTGGGGATTTTCATCCCGGTTGATCCCTCCAAGTTGTTCGAAACGAACTTTTCTCCCTTGCTTGTCAGGATCACATATTTGCTGCGGCTGTGGTCCCAGCGTGATTTCTCCTGGTTTGGCAGGAAAATGTCCATCCTCCCAAAAATTCTGTACCTTCTTCAGACGATTCCCATTTTCATCCCGAACGCCTTCTGGGTCAAGGTATATCGTACCTTCAGTGACTTCATTTGGCTCTCCCGCCGCCCGAGAGTGCGACGTGAGGTGTTGTCTAGGCCTAAGACCGCAGGTGGAGTGGGTCTCCCTGATTGCCAACTTTATTATTTGGCCGCGGCCTGTGCTAGATTTGTAGATTTGATCCATGCCTCACAGGGGAAGTTATGGGTTCATATCGCCCAGGCGCTGTGCCCCCGGTTCTTGATATCTCTCCTCTGGGCCCCTGGCACTATTAGTTCGGAGTCGTGTGGGATGTCCTTTAGCACGACGCACACCCTTTTGATCATCCGTAAGGCCAAGCCTTCTGAGGCCTTGATAGACCTGAAGGGCCCGTTGTTTCCAGTGTCAACCACTTATTTCCGGCCGGTGCTTCCCGGAACAAGTTTCTGGGCAGCTCCAAATCGTGCCCCCTTCTGGCAGCACACATTCATGCGAGCGGAAATTTGCTTCCTCTGTCTGATCTGCTGAGGGAAGGTTCTCCCACTCCCCTGAACCTATTTGAATACGTGCAACTGAAGCACTTTTTTATTACGGTCATCAAGAAGATCAATTGCGATAGAGCCCTTTCTCCCATGGAGAGACTCTGTCTTTCCCCCTCGGTCCCTAGGCACCTGATTTCCCAGATCTACCTGTGGCTCCTTTCCCCTGCTGACCACTTCCTTCCCTCCTTTTGTGGGGCTTGGGAGAAGGAATTACAGATGACTTTCACCCTGGACCAATGGAGGAAATGTTTCCACCTCACACATAAAGCCGTCATTGCTAGCAAATCTCAAGAAACTAGCTTCAAGATCCTCTCCAGATGGTACAGGGTGCCAGTCCTCCTCCATAAATGGTTTCCTTCAGTCTCGGATCTATGCTGGCGCTGTGGCCAGGAGCCCGGTACCATGGTACACATATGGAGGGGAAGTTCGGTCCTCAGAGGGTTCTGGGAAACGGTCCTGCAGGCTATTTTTGATTGTACTGGGGTCTCGGTGCCTGATTCCCCTGAGGCCACTCTCTTGTTTATGTTCCGATTCCCTCAAACTAAATATAAGACATTGTTGATCAGACATCTCCTACAGGCAGCCAAAACGGTTATACCCAGGCGTTGGCGTCAGACCTCTCCCCCCCTCCGTCTGCGATTGGATAGAGGAGGTTTCTTTCCTCTCTCGGATGGAGGAGTTGATTGCCCACTCCCTTAAGTTCCTGCGCACCTGGAACCAATGGACCCTGTATCAATCATCTCAGGCATTTAAGGCTTTATCGGGCTGATGCTCGGGATGCCGCCCGGCCCTCGGTGTTGATCTTTTCCCATTTTTTTTTTCTTTAGTGTATCCTCCTTTTGCCTTGCTGCCTCCCCTGTGGCTCGACGGACCGGAAATTTCCCTTCCGCCCCCCTCTCCCCTTCTCTCTTTCTTAACTTCTTAACGCAGTCCTAGGTTATGCTCGTATTGAAAGCAGTTCCCTGCACATGATTGAGTTATTGTCATTTTTGGATACATTTTGTAAAATGTGTATTGACTACTGCGTTTTTTGAAGTAGTTTGACTGCAATGTTTTATGCCGTTTTTGTTTTGTTATATGAAAATGCTTAATAAAAATTTTAATTTAAAAAAAAAAAAAAACACCACATTGTAACACGCTACAAAATTAGTAGTTTGTGGTGGCTCAATTCTTTGGCGCAATTTACATCCAGGGGTTAATTAAGCGTTGTTATTCAGCTGTGTTGACTTAAATAAACCGTCTATTTCACTTCCAAAATATATACATTTTTACTTTATCCTAATTCACAAGCAAAGGTTAATTACATTTTTATCTCTTGTTGTGTAGCGTAAAAAAACACGGCATTGTAACACGCTACAAAGCTAGTAGTTTGTGGTGGCTCAATTCTTTGGCGCAATTTACATCCAGGGTTAATTAAGCGTTGTTATTCAGCTGTGTTGACTCCAAGAATCCGTCATTTTCACCGCCAAAATATATACATTTTTCCTGTAGCCTAATTCACAAGCAAAGGTTAATTACAATTTTATCTCTTGTTCTGTGGCTTAAAAAACACCGCATTGTAACACGCTACAAAGCTAGTAGTTTGTGGTGGCTCAATTCTTTGGCGCAATTTACATCCAAGGGTTAACTAAGTATTTTTTTCTGTAAAAGAAACTTTCTTTTTCACCGCCACAGAAGAACTTCTAAAGCATAATTCATATCCGAAGGTTTATTAAGGCTTTACATTAAGTAAAATTCATAGAGTTTTTAAACGGCTCATCCATGTAAATTTTTCCTGCCCATTTGTGTATCTCAATTTATTTCCAAGGGTTACCCAAGCTTGTTACTGGGTTCATTTGGAGTCAAATACAGGGTGTTATTTTACATATACAGAAACTTACAAACAGTGTTGTACATTTTAGAAAAAAATTTTATTCAGACAGAGAATGCGGGCTCGCACCTCGAGGGCTGGCACAAGCATTCCCGGGAACGGGCCCCAGGTCGCAGCACAGCAAGGGGAGTCGCAGCAGGCATCACTCGGTGGGGCCAGAACTCCCGCGTCATTAGCGGCGTGTGTTGTTCAGAACCCAAGAATTCTTGTTTGGTTTACTAGGTATCCACTTCCCCCCCCAGATCATCTAAACCCCAGCCAAGGCGGGGGGAAAAGTGGGACACAACCCCCTTATTGGGCAGGCCCCGGGGAGCGGGTCGGGCGGCCCTCACCTGCCCCCAAACCCCCGCCTCTTCCCATCCGGTCCCTCAGCCAGAGATCTCTATGGGGTCTGGTCAGCGCCACATATAGCGAGATAAAAATTTTGGGAGGGCAGTCAGCGCTATTTGGGCACAAAGAAAGGGGGCCAATATCCCTGTTCTTTGCAGTAGGGGGCAAATATAGATTTGAGAGTGGCATGGGGTCTGTTGTGAGGACAGCCTCTGAAATCCAAACCGTGAGAGGACTGCAGTTGACGATGAAACACAAAAGGATGATTGTACCGACCCACTTGGACCCGGGTGAGGCAAGGGCTTCATCATGCGGGAGAAAGGGCATCAGGCAGCGGCGAGCCAGCAAGTGGGTCTTGTGGCCAGAGCAGCCGGGAACAGCAGTGTGAGGTCGGGAGCCAACGGCCACGGGGGGAAAAAACCCCCGCTTCGCGGGCCCAAAGAAGAGGGGCACGGGGGCCCACGGGGCAGCGGTGGCAGTAGCACTTAGTGCGGACGTGGCGGAAAAAATCCGATACTGGGGCGGTGGGGAGTTTTTTCTAAGACCCCGGGAGGAGCCGAAAATGGGATTGTAAATCTGTAAGCAAAAAGGAAGCGTGGCCGGGGAGCTAACGTTGCACCCACGGCCCTGCGTAAAACACAGCAGGTCACCATCCGGTGGCCTGGGAAAACGTGCTCAGATTGGTGTCCATCCTGCAGCAGCAGCACGCCCATGGCACGCATGCCATTGCAGCATCAAGGCTCCCCCCCACCTTGGGGAAAGGGGAGCTTTTCTTTTTGACCATCCCGGTCCAGACTCTGCTCCTCGCTACTCAGGCCCCAGCAGTCGTTCAGCGAGGCAATTGAAAAAGGGGACAACAGTATGGTCCAACCACCTAAGGGCAAAAGGCCCGAAACTCCTGCCAAGTTGTTGGTCTGCAGCCCCCCCCTTTCCAAATGGTGGACTCTGCCCCGTTAGAAATAATGGCTTGTGCCGACCCGATGGAGAGTTCCAAGCCGAAATTTTTTTTTCCAAAAAGGCATACCAGCACTTTCAAAAATGTAGAACAAAGGTGGGCCATCCTTGAGCTTATCGTTTTTTCCCAAAGGGTGCACGGCAGCGGGGACGTCGGAACTGAAAACTGGGTAGGGCCCATACATGTCTTTTAAAACGGCCCACTGGGTGAATGTGTTTTCCGGCCAGGGCACACCAAAAAATTTGGACGGGAGACGCCGCTTTCTCCCCCTGTTGTAAAAAACTGGGCTCCTGCCCCAATGTCCCCTTCCCTCCCCACCACCACCACCATCTCGCCTCCACAAGTATTTTGCTCCACAACCATTTTGGGGGCACAGGGGTGTCACGCATTCTACACCTGGCTTCCCTGGGCGAACGAAGTCACACAGGGGGGAACTGCCCGCCTTTCAGCAAGAAATCGTGTGATCTTTCTCCGCGCCAACTGCAAATCGGAACCAGGGGAACGACAATGGCAGGAACATGGGTCCGCGCTGCACCAGGAGGATGGTCCCCTGCGCCGTGCACGTGTTTTAATTGGGTTTGAAAAGGTTCCTGAATCTTTTAAAACCCATCTTCAAAGATTTGAAAATGGCCAGGAACACCCCCTCAGTTTCAGTGGCAGAACGGGCCCCCCCCAAACCTCTGATATCGATGTTTCCACCCATTGGAATCCAGCCTGACATGTTTGGACCGACGTATGAACAGAGAAAAGGACATTAACGATTTTTTGATGATCCCGGGGGGGGGACGGAACTCCCCGGCAACTTGATGTCAGCCGGGGGCGCTCATCGTGACACCCCGTTTTTTGAGGCCCCTTTGGGAGGCCCGTTTTTTTGTCATCGCCAGGATACGGGGTATTTAAAGTCATTCCACGCTTTATGTCCGGAAAGATGCTGAAAAACTGTCTGGGCGGGACGGGAAATGGCGATAATCCCGCGGGCCCCACGATCCCGGGGACGAAATGGAGGGGAGGGGAGGGGGAGAGGACATTGGAGCAGAAGCATTTTCTGTGAAATGAGTGGGTTTTCTACCCAGGGGACAAAAGAGGGGGAGCAGGGGCATGGAGGAGGTAGATGGAGATGAGGGAAGAGAGGCGAACCCCAAGCACCCCTGGCAATATACAGTGGGGATGGACAGGGACCCCTCGGAGTCACTTTTCAATGGCCCCCAGCAGGATTTGCTGGCAGTGCGCCGAATGCAGCACCGGCAGAGTATTACTTTGGCTCCCACCCCATTGGGGCCCTGCTAAAACCCGGTCCAAAATGGAGCCTTTTTTCCCCCTATTGAGAGGAGGGGCAAACCAAATACTAAGGGAAATCCTCCGTAACAGTTGGCCCCCCTGCTATGTGCGGCATCCCCTCCTCTGAAAGGTTAACCCCGGGGGGGTTTTCACGCTCACGTTTTACTCGCCGCACTGCCGGGGGAAGGTGGGGGGGGGGGGGCGGGCAGTACCCCCCATCGCAGCAACCAATCTGGAGTCACTGATGGCAGCTTCTTTTACCCCCCTATGAGGAGGCATCGCCAGCAGCACAGCAGGGTGGAGCAGGCCTGAACCCAAAAGGTGGTGGCCATTTGGGAAAACACTCTGCCCCCCGTTAGAAATCCGCTGGACATGGGCCCCAAATGGATGGGGCCCCAACTTGCCGGTTTGCAGTGGAGAAGCTGTCCTGCCCGGGCCCGTAGGTGGCATCAGAGCGGGTGTTTAGTGCGGGGGGGGCCACGTTACCCCAAAGGGAAACCCTCTTGTCCACGGGAATGTGGAAGACTGATTTTTCCCAAAGAAACAGCGTGGTGGCCAGGAATTTTTCCCCACACCAATGCCAGGGGTCAGCACAAAAAGCCAACGCCTCACCCAAAATGTGAGAAATGAGTCGGGTTTAAATTTCCCCTCACCACTATTTTTGATGCCCCCCCACCCGCGATGCCACACTCTCTGCCAGTTTCTCCATCTCCCCAACCATCTTTAAACCAGGGACGGGGATTGACCCCCCTCCACACTCGTCATTGTCACTGTCTGACCCATCTGCTGCGGGGTGCTGTCGGACCTCCACACTGTGTCATTGTCCCACTCGTGGCCTACTCCTTTTTTTGCCATCTCCAGAATTCATTGTGCCACTGTCTGACCTCATGCTGCTGCGTGGCCTGCCGTACCTACACACTGTGTTATGTGCCACTGTTTTTACCCATGCTGCCGTGGTGCTGCCGGACCCACCACTGTTCATTTCCCCCTTCTGTGGCCTACCCGTTTTTGCCACCTCCAGAATGTCATTTTTGGGCCCCTGTCTGACCTCATGCTCGCTGCCGGACCTACACACTCTGTCAGTGCCACCTGTGGGGCCCATTCCCGTTTTTTGCCCCTCCAAAATGTCATTTTGCCCTGTCGACCTCATCGCTGCTGGGCTGCTGCCGTACCTACACACGTGTCATTTTGCCCACTGTCGACCTCAGCTGCTGGGGCTGATCCATGACCTACAAACTCCCGTCATTGTGCCCCTGTCACCTCATGCGCGCTGTGGCTGCTGCCGTACCTGCACCACTGTGTCATTGTCCCACTCTGTGGCCTACTCCTGTTTTTGCCACCTCCAGAATGTCATTGTGCCACTGTCTGACCTCATCCCTGCTGCTGCCATGACCACACACTGTGTCATTGTGCCACTGTCGACCTCATGCTGCTGCTGTGGCTGCTGCCGTGACCTACACACTGTCATTGTGCCACTGTCCGACCTCATGCTGCTACTGTGGCTGATGGCGTGACCTACACACTCTGTCATTGTGCCACTGTCTGACCTCATGCTGCTGCTGTGGCTGCTGCCGTGACCTACACACTGTGTCTTTGTCCCACTCTGTGGCCTACCCCCTGTTTTTCCCACCTCCAGAATGTCATTGGCCACTGTCTAAACCTCATGCTGCTGCTGTTGGCTGATCCCCGTGACCTACACACTGTGTCAATTGTGCTACTCTGGGGGCCTACTCCTGTTTTTGCCACCTCCAGAATATCATTCTGCCTTTGTCTGACTTAATGCTGCTGTGGCTGCCGCCGTCACATCCACACTCTGTCACTGATGTTGCCACCTGAGACCTCAGCTTGTTTTTTTCCAGCTTTCGCTGCCATGACTTTATCAGGCAACATTTCCCTTCAGTTTTTTGGTCAGTTTTGCCCTCTTAAGTGCCCAGGGATTTTTATAGTGAAGCGATTCTAAGAGTGGCGGCAGTCATCTGCGTGTCATACTAAAACACAAAATTGTATGAAGCCCAAAACCCAAGCTCCCTCTGCATATTTAAGCATGGCACAACGTTCTACAGCACCCTGCAGGCTCTGTGCAGCCGGGAAATAGCTGTTTTTTTAACGTGTTTTCGTCCCGAATAATTCGGAACGAAGTTATTTTTTGCCGAGAAACCGGCAAGTGAACGAACCAAATTTTCGGGAAATTCGCCCTTCTTTTATTTATTATATTATGGTCACTATTCCCTAGGTCCCCCCTAAACCTGAACCTTTGTTACTCTGTCAGGTCTATTAGTCAATATTAAGTCTAGAAGGGCCTTTCCTCTAGTCGTTTCCTGCAACCAAATTGGGAAAGGAAAATTATCTTTAGTTATAGACAAAAACTTGTTTCCTTTGTGAAAAACTACGGGTTTTTCAATTCCCAGTTTAATGTCTGGGTAGTTAAAGTCGCCGAGAATAACAACCTCATTCTGATTAAGTTTCATTTATTTGCCTGAGGAGCATATCTTCTATGGGTTCTGTTATATTTGGGGGCCTATAGCAACTCCTATTAGAATTATATTACTGTTACTAACCCCCATGTATATTTACCCATAATGATTCCACCTGTTCACTACCTTACCTATATCTTCCTACAGTGTTGGCTTCAGACAGGAATTTTACATAGAGACAGACACCTCCCCACTTCCGGTGTTTACGGGCACTTCTAAAAAGACTGTAACCCTGCAAGTTAACCGCCCCGTCTAGCTCTCGTCCAGCCCTGTCTCAGTTATCCCCACTATGTCATATTTTTTTTTCGCAATTAATACTTCTAGTTCAATTAAATTTTTTTGGTCAGACTCCTGGGATTGGTCAGCATGCAATTTAGAGATTTTCTAGTTTTTATTCCTTTCTCCCTATTCTTTTAACTATTTCTACACCCCCTGATTTATTACTAATTCCCAGCTGTCTATCTTCACTATCTTGCACGCAATATGTGTAGTTTCCTCCCCCCCAGTCCCTAAATTTAAATATTCCTCCAGCTTCCTAGCCATTTTGTCCCCAATACAGCTGCACCCTCCCCATTTAGGTGCAGCCCGTCCCTAGCATAGTGCCTGTAGCCAAGACAGAAGTCAGCCAAGTTCTCCAAAAACCCAAATCCCTTTTTCTTGCACCAATTTTTGAGCCACTTATTCACCTCTCTAATCTCCCTCTGCCTCTCTGGTGTTTTGGCTCGTGGAAAACAGGTTAAAATTTCTGAAAATATTTCCTTGGAGGTCCTTGCCTTGACCGTTTTGCCTAAGTCCCTGAAATCATTTTTAAGGACACTCCACCTACCTCTAACTTTGTCATTGGTGCCAATGTGGACCAATGACAGCTGGATTCTCACCAGCCCCACCCACAATCGTCAGCCCGATCCCGCGATAGTCGAACCCGTGCCCCAGGTAAACAACATACTGTTTCAACGATCCCGGTCTTTTGTGGCAGATTGCCCTGTCTTTTACCCCTTATAATGGAGTCCCCAACTACTAGCACCTGTCTAGTCTGACCTGCACTCCTATTCCCAATTTTCTGGAGCAACAGGGGTAGTGTCTTGCTGCAGCAAGGGTATTTCTGAGCCGACATCCCCCTCATCCGCCAATCTTGCAAATTTGTTGGGGTGTACCAGGGTCAGGACTAAACCTCCCTAAAACTCTTCCCTCTACCTTCTTTCTAACTGTTACCCAGTAGCTGCCTAAAGTTCCTGCACATCCATGCGGCCACCATCCCCAGCATCTACCCGAAATTGAGCTCAGGAGCAAACACCCCCCAAGTAATAAAACATAAAAAATGAAAATAAAATGTATAGAAAGAAATTTGACTGCCTCATATGAAGCTGCTATCCTGCACTTACACCGAAAACCAAACGCTGTAAAATTGAAACCCAAAAAACATGAGGAACGTTTTTTTCCCCCCTTTTTCATGGCCCAACAAGAAAAACAAAGGAACACCTTTTGGGGCAACCAAAATGCACAATACAACCTGATGAATCCATGAGGGGTTTTGAATCAAAAGGGTAACTTCTGGAAGGGTTTCACCTTTCTGGACTTTTTGGGGCTTTGCAAATGCGACACACCCCCAAAATCTGCTTTTCCAAAACCAAAAATTTCCCCCCCCTTATACGCCCTGTCAGCCCCCAAAAACAATGGGGGAATATTGTGGTTACATTTGGGCAAAAACTCAAAACTGTAGTAGGGGTTGGGGAAATGGAATGATTAATAATGTCTGGTGAAGATGTTTTTAAACTTCGGTTTGGTCGAAAGCCATACCATAACCCCTTTCTCCTCTCTTCTCCCCTATTATTGTGTTACCCAAACAAAATAAAAACCTGTCCCTGTCATGCCAAAAAAGAAAATGCAATCAAAAGCACTCGCCAACTGCGGGGAAAACGCTGGCACAAAAAATTTTAAACAAGAGCCGATCGGCCCTTTCGCATAAAATACATATAAAAATGTCGGGCAAGTGCCACCTTTCAAGCGTACATCCAATAGGGTACAGCTCTTACGATCGCTTTGCCCTATTTGCGAGACTAAACAGTAGGCACTCCGGCCAATTCCCCCCTCGCCTCCAGTCCACAGACCCCGGGGATATGATAAAGAAAAAAAATACCCCCGGGAAGAAAAAATCTGGTTCCTACGGGAAAACTTTTTTTGGGGGGAACCAACTAAACTAAGCGCTCAAAATATGGTTTTAAAACATAAAGGGCTTACAGGGGGAAGGGGATATAAAATCATTTAATTCACAGATATACGCGTTTCACGGTCCAAAACCCCTTCCCGTAAACCGTCTATGCTTTTTTTTAAATGATTTTTATCACCTTTCCCTTAAGCCCACTATTTTTAAAACCAAAAATTTACGCTCTAGTCTTATTTGGTTTTTTTTTCCCCCCCAAAAAAGTTTTCCCTAGGGAAACCCGCATTGTTTTTTCCGGCGCATTTTTAAATTTTTTTTGCCCCTAAAAGGCATACATAGTGGGATCAGGGGGAAATGCTGGAAAAGTTTTTTGTTGGGAAATAATTTAAAGACGGTCAAGGTCAGGAAAATTTTCATGGGAATCTGGGGGGAAGAAAAAAGGGAAAGAGAATGACCCATCGGGAGGACTCTGCTGTAAGTCATGCAAGTAATCATAAAGCAAAGGCCGTGTACAACTGTTCAACCCCAAATAGTCATTGTATGGCAGTATTATTTGGTTTTGGATGATGTTCGAGGCGTGGCCTGGTATGATTGAGTAGGGCCCCCTCATGGTGCTAAAAAACCGAACACCAGTTGAAAACAAACCCTTTTATTATGGACCAAAAGTTAGCACAATCCTTCTCCCCCCAATACTAAAACTTTTTTTAAACAACTAGCTATGAAATGAAAATAATTTATCAACTGACCATTGCAAGGAAAAAAAGCCCTCCCAGGAGTCCTGCTTCAAAGGGCATTTACTGTTCATTTCACAGATTTAGCAGACTTCTTGACCAAGGTATTGCCAGTCTGTGTTGAGGAGATGATCAAAGGCTTGAACCAGTCAATCGGGAGCCATGATTTCCTAGAGAATCATGGAATTACTACACATTATACCCACATACCGTTTCCATATTTGAGAACTCCGAAACAGGATGCACGCACACCTGAGACTTCCTCCATTCCTGGACCCAGGGATAGTGAGGTACGGAGAACTGCTAATAAGAACCTGACATCAGAATGTAGCTAGGGCTCAGCCGGGTCTGATGGTACCAGAGCCGTCTTTCTGCGGCCTCCCCGGGAGAAGTTATGGTCCATTGTAATTTATGTGGTTCATGACACTTGGTCCAGAGGGGAGTAGGGCATCAAACCATCCCAGGGATGTGAGGGGGTGTGAGCAGCTAGGATTAAAAAAGTGTGCCAGGCAGTAAATTGCTAATGTCTTTTGATGGGAGTTATGTCCTGCTGACATATCGGAAGGAACCAGGAACTCGCATCACATGCCCCCATGTGACTGCACAGCACTAAGGCCTAATACCAGGTAACTGACTTGTATCTTGTCTGCTTCATACTGTTTGTAACGCCATACCCGTATTTGCATATCTGACCATTAGATATATCTCTGTATCCCCTGTGTATGTAGTGTTCTGTTTAATGACCAGACATCTAACATCTAAGGGTCACCAAGACAAAGGCCAGATTAGCCCAGCATGGCTACTGGCCAAAGATGTTGTCTATGTGGTTGCCTACATCCGTTCGTGTGACACCTGTCAGAGGTTTGGCTGTGGATCTAATTAGACCACATCCATTCCCAGAAGCTCCGGGAAATGCTTCGTACTAACGATAGTAGACTACACCACCAGGTACCTGGAAGCAGTAGCCTTGTTGTCCATTCATGCCAACACGATGGCCACTGCCTTACTGGAGATAATCTCCTGAGTGGGTTTTTTCCCAGGAAATGCCCACTGACTGGGGGACCCAGTTCATGTCTCAGTTGATGGAGTCCCTCTGTAAGCAGATACAGGTGCAACATCTTGTGACGAGCCCATACCACCCACAGACTAATGGCCAGTACAAATGGTTCATTGGCACCCTGAAGCAGATGCTTCAGATGTTTGTTGACTTCCATGGGCGCAAAAGGGAGCTATACCTCCCACAAAAATGCAAATTTTTTTAAAAAAAGGTTTTCCCCAGGCCACAACAGGGTTCTGCTCCTTCATGCTCTTGTATGGGTGAAATGTACAGGGGCCCCTGGCTCTGGGGAAGGAGGCTTGGGAGAAAGACTTATCTACCCCGGAGGTGTTGATCATTGAGTATGTCATGCGATTCCATGACAGGATGCAGGCCTTGACACAGCTGGTGAATGATAATATGGCGTAAGCCTAGCCCAATCAGAAGCGATGGTATGACCAGAATGCTTGTGAGTGGACCTACCAGGTGGGTAAGAGGTGTGGGTACTGGTCCCCATACCCCAAGACTAACTTCAGGCAGCCTGTGAAAGGCCTTCCACGTGAACATGATGAAGGTCTCTCATGAGCGGAAGACATGTGCCCTCCCAGTATGCAACCTGCCAGAGGAAGTTGAGGCTGAGACCCTCCTGGATATGCTTGCCCAAGTTAGGGCAGGTGAACATTATGAAGGCGCATCATGAGTGGTAGACATATGCCCTCCCAGTATGCAACCTGCCACAAGAAGTTGAGTCGGAGACCCTCCTGGATATGCTTGCTCAAGTTAAGGCGGGTGGATTCATTGTGGATGTGAAGGTTTGCAAACAGCTCCTGGAGGACCAACGGTCTCAGCTGTGGGTAGCTCTCCACCCCTTCTGTTAGTTGTTCAGCAACACTGAGCAGTGGGTCATCCATCATGTGGACACGGGATGATGGACCTCATCTGTGGTCCTCGTCCCAACGAAAGACCGGACCAACTGGTTCTGCATGGGTCACCGGTGTGTACTCAATGCGTACTCAATGCCGTGCATCGACAGACTGCTCGATCAGTTGGCTGGGGCCCAATACCTGACCATCATGGATCTGAGCTAGAAATATTGGCAGATTTCTCTGACCTGCAAGGCATGGGAACCCTCTGCTTTTATCACCACATTCAGACTATACGAATCCGTTCGGAAGAATGCTCCTGCCACTTTTCAGCAGATGGTCAATATGTTGCTAAAGGGACTTGAAGGGTGTGTGTTCCTGGATCACATTTCCATCTTCAGTCTCACCTGGGAGGATCACCTACAGCATATGACACGAGGGCTTGGATGAATCCACCAGGCATGCTTCACCATCAAGCTGGAAAAGTGTCAGCTGGGCATGAGTGAGGTCCACTACCTGGGGTACTGAGTCTAGAAAAGTGGATACTATTGCATTCTGGCTCACTCCCTGGATCAAGAAACTGGTGATGTGTAGTGTTGAGCGATTATTATCGACAAAGTTGAAATCGGCACGGTTTTTATGTTCATCGGAATTTTTCGATCACGCAATAATTTAGGTGAAGATCTATTAATATCGCACCATTTTCGGCGCTTCCTGTCATTTTGGGGGCCAGTAAATTTACTTTGACAATAAAAGCAGGGGAGCTGGGTTGCGACGTCAAGACTGGGGTGTGTATGGTTGGGGTTGGCTGGGAGAATGACATGACCTCGTTTTACATAGGACAGCCCTTCCTGTTCAGCATCAGTGTGTGTCAGTGTCTCATAATAGCAGGACGTGTACTAGGTCTCTCTCAATACAGCTCAGCGAAAAAGTTCTATTTGTTCAGACAGACAACTATGCTTTTGACTGTGAACATTTGAACATAGGTAGAT